>KZ111258.1:201415-280505 GCA_002120335.1 Hypoxylon sp. EC38
TTATTATTATTATTATTATTATTATTATTATTATAAATAATATTAAACGAATTATATAATATTAAAAAGTTTATTACATTATATATTTATTACCTTTTATTATTAAAACGTTATTTAATTTTAAACTTAAATAATTTTATAAATATTAATTATAATATTATATAATTTAAATAAAAAAATAAATATTTTAATTATATATATTTTAAATTAAATTATATTATAATATAATATTTATAATTAAAATTATTTAAAGTTAAAGTTTAAAAGTTTTTAAAAAAACTTATATAATATTTTTAATAATTACTTTTTAATAATAAAGCTTTTATAAGGTTTTTAAAGCTTTTAAAAGTTTTATATAAAACTTTTTATAATAGCTTTAAATGTTAAAAAAAGGTATATAATTTTTTAAAAAAACCTTTTAACTTTAACCTTAAATAATTTTAATTATAAATATAATATTATAATATAATTAAAATTAAAATATACGTATTTAAGTTATTTTTTTAATATTTTAAATTATATAACATTATAATTAATACTTATAAAGTTATTTAAATATAAAATTAAAGGTTTACTTTTAAATTTTACTTATAACTTAACGTAAAAATAAATATTATATAATATAATATATTGTTAAAAAGATTAAAGGCTTAGCTTTAATTATTAAAGTTAATTTATATATTTTAAGTTAAAGAAAAAAAAAGGAAAAAATTTATAATATAATATATAACTTTTATTTATATATAAACCTTATAAAATATATAAGCTTTAAACCCGTGCTTTATTTTAAACATTTAACCTTTAATATAAGTTATAATATTATATATAATTTATTTAATATTATTTTATATTATATATTAAAATAAATATTTATTTTATAAAAATATATAATATTATTATTTAATAATTTTTAAATAAAAATTTATTTCGTTTTATTATTTTTTACTTATATTATATAATTATATTATTTTTTTAAAAAAAAATTATATTTTTAAATAAAAAATTAAAAAGTAAAGTTATTTATTATAATATTATAACTTATATTAAACGTTAAATGTTTAAAATAAAATATAAGTTTAAAGTTTATATATTTTATAAGGTTTATATATAAATAAAAGTTATATATTATATTATAAATTTTTTCCTTTTTTTAACTTATAATATATAAATTAACTTTAATAATTAAAGTTAAACTTTTAACTTTTTAATAATATATTATTATTATAATTATAAATAAAATAAAAAAGTATAAATTAATGTTTTAAATAAAATAAAGCTTTATTTAATTTTATTTAAAAATAAATTAATATTAATATTTTAAAAATAAAGTTTAAATTATTAAATTTAAACTTAAAATTTTAATTATTTACTTTATTATAATTACTTTTATTATTATTATAAATATTATTAAGGATTATTTAATTAAGTGTAAAATAAGTTATAATATTAAAAGTAAAACTAAGTTATATAAAATTAAATTATAATTAATATAAGTTAAGTTTATAATTATTTCGTAGCTATTAATAAATAACTTAATGTTTATTACTTATTAAATATATAAAAATAAATAAAATAAAGAAAATAAAATTTATAAGTTTTATATTTATTATTTTTATTTATATAAATAAAAAATCTTTTTAAATTTTTTAAATTTTAATTTTTATATTAATTAAAGTTATTTATTATTTATTATTATTTAATTTACTTTTTTATAATTTTAAAGTTTTTTATAAAATTATTTAATAATTATAATAAATAATATTAAATAAAGTATATAATATTAAAAAGTTTACCACGTATATATTTATTACCTTTTAATATAATTTATTATTAAAACGTTATTTACCTTTATATTTAAATAATTTTACTAATATTACTCGCTTTATTATAAGATTAAAATTATTAAAAAAATAGCTTAATTATATATATTTTAAACTTAATTATATCGCGGTATAATATTTATAACTAATGTTATTTAAAGTTAAATTTAAAAGGTTTTTAAATAAGCTTACGTAATACTTTTATTAATTACCTTTTAATAATAAAGCTTTTATAAAGCTTTTATAAAACTTTTAAAACTTTTAAAACTTTTATATAAAACTTTTTATAATAGTTTTAAATGTTAAAAAAAAACTATATAATTACTTTTAAATATTTCCTATATTTAATTTAAAATAACTTTAGCTATAAATAAGCTATTATTATAGTTTTAAAATGTTAAGTCACGTATAAAACACGTGATTTAATAAGTAGCTTTATATATATTTAAAATATATTATTAATTAAAAATAAAGCTTTTTTTTTCTTAATAATTTATATCGTTTAATTAATTAAAAAATCTAATATTATAATAACTATATAATAATTATAAGCTCGAATTATACTTAACGCTAGTATTTTAAGTAATTTCTTATATATAAATTTATTTTAAAATTTTAAACCTTTTTTTTATAAAAAAGTTAATTACTTAATTAACTTTTAAAGTAACTTATACTTTAATTTAACTAATTATAAAAATCTTAAATAAATTATTTAAATATATTAAATATTTAAATATATATAACTTTATAATTTAATATTATTATTTAATTTAATTTTTAAAGAAATATAAGGTTTAATAATATATTAACCTTAAATAATTTAATAAGTTAGTTAATTTTATAAAGTTAACTTAAACTTTAATAATTAAAAGAAAAAATTAAAAATATATTAATAAATATATTAAAAACTTAATTAATTAAAATTAATTAATAATAAAAATAAAAGAAGTAAAAAAAAATTGCAATTTTTTATAAGCTTTTATTATAACAACTATATTATATAACCTATTAACTATATAATCGCTTAAAATCTTATTAAATAAAATAACTAATAACTTAATAACTATTTTACCTTAATTAATGTTAAATATTATATTAAATAACACACTTAATATATTAAAAATTCCTTTATTAATTAAGTTATTTAAACCTTTTAAACCTAATAAATTATAAGCTTTTTATAAACTTACTTTAATAAATTATAAAAGTAATAAAGAAATATATAATTATTAAAAAACACTATATAACTATTTTAACTTAAGTTAAAAAAATTATTAATATAAAAATTATAAACATTATATTATTTAAATTAAAACATTAAAATTATTATAACTTAAAAGTTATAATTATAATAATTAAAAACAACTTAGCTTTTTTATATATTAACATACTTACTTAAATATAAAAGAAATATTATAAAATACTTATTAAAATAAAAATATTAAACACTTTATTTTTTATTTAAACTTTAAAATTTATTTAAGTATTTAAGAATATAAAAGCTTATTACCTTTTAAATGTAAAAAGGCTATTAACCATTAAAACATTTTTAAAAGTAATAAAAACATGTTTTAATTTAATATAAGCTAATACTTAGCTTTAATTAATAGTTTAAACCAATTAATTAAAATAATTAATACTTACCCTAAATTAATAAATTTTAATATAAAGTAAATAGTTATATTTTTAAAATATTAACGCTAAAAAAAGGGATTAAAATATAATTTACTATAATTTAAAAAAGTAAAATAAGCACGAGATTTAATAAAACCATTAATAAAAACGTTAAAAGTAATAAACTATAAGTTAAAAATAAATACCTATACCTTAAAAAAATAATTAAATATATAAATAACTTTTAAAAAAATATATGTTTTTAATACGTAATAACTTTTAAAATAAATTACTTAATTAAACTATTAAGTATTAAACGTTATAAAGAAATTTAAATAATTTATTAAACCTTTATTTAAAAATAACTTAAGGTAAAAATTAATACTTATAAATGGAAAATAAAACTAGTTAATAAAAATAAAATTAACCATTAAAAAGGTAAAAACTTAAAAGGAAAAAATTAGCTAAAAAATATAGCTATAATATTAATTAACTTACATTTACTTTAAAAAACCTAAAAGCTTATAAAGCAAACCATTAAAAATTATATAACTTTAAAAGTTTTTATCACTTTTAAAATTAAAAAATATTTACTTTTAAAAAGCATTATAATAAACAATTATAAATTAATTAACTTAATTAATAATAAAAAACTTTTAATCCTTAAATCATTTAAACTTATAAATATATATAATATAATTTAAGTAAAGATTATAAACTTTTTAATCACTAATATAAAAAAATAAATAATTTTTAAATGCTTTATAAGTAAATTAAAGCTTAATATATATAATTTAACACTAATAAATATAATAATAATAAAGGAATTTTATATAAATATTATTTTAAAGGTTAAGTTATACATAATAAACATTTAATATAATAATTAAAACTATACTTTACGTTTTAAAAAACTAAAAAAAATAATATAATAAAGCAACTTATATATAAACATAACCTAATTTTCTTTAAATATAAGCCCTTTTTTATTTACTTATTTATTTTATTAACTTTACTAATAATTATTTTATATAATATACTTATAAGTATAATAAATATAATAAATATCCTTAAAATTAATAAAAAACATATAATTTATTAACCTAATAAAAATCCACTAAAGCTATAAAATAATTTAAAAAACCTTTAATATAAATGCTTTAAATACTTAAAGTTAAAAGCTTTTAAAGCCTTAATTTATAAAACTTAAAACATAAAAATTAATAAAATCCTTAAAATTAAATATAAGCATTACGTTATAATATATACTTGTTAAATTATAAATAAAAAACCTTTTAAAAAATAATTAATTAAACCATTTTAAAAAATAATTTAAAACCTATTCTTTTATAAAAAAAATATAAAAAATTATATATATTACTTATAATTAAGGATAAATATAATAAAATATTTTTTATATTTTCTTTTATAAATAAAAGTTAAGTAATAATAACCATTTAGCTTTAATTATTTAAAAGCTAAATATAAAAATAGTTTAAACTTAACATATTTAAAATATATAATAATAACAAAGGCATAGTATTTTCTTACTAAAAATTAATAAAATTTAAGCATTAAATAAAATAAAAAAAATTAACTTAAAAGTTTTACTAAACCACATATATAAACTTACTAAAGGTATAAAATAAACAAGGTAAAAAATAATTAACTAAACATTTAAAATATAACTTAAAGCTAAACTATTAATAAACCTTTAACTTAAAATTATTTAAATAATAACCTAATTAATAAATAAAAGCCTAAGCTTTATTTACTATATATACTTACCAATTAAAATACTTAATAATTAATTTAAACAATACTTTAAATTTTACACCTTAAAAATCTTTAAAATATTAATAAATAACTTATAATTTAACTAAAGTAATATTTATACATATAAGTATAAAATATATTTATTAAAGGAAAAAAAGAAATATAATATAAATAAAAAAACATTTAAAACAATAAAAAAAACTTATATAAAATATTTAATAAAATACTAAACTTTTAATTTATATTATATATAAATCCTTAAAGAAAAAAAGGTAATTATTATATAAAATATATAATTTAATAAAGAAATATTTTATACCTTAAAAGTTAAATATTTAACGCTTAACTCGAAAATATTAAAAATTAATAAAGTTAATAAGCTAAAAAAGTAATTAACGAAAAAAGAAATACTTTAAATATTAAACCTATAAAAAAAGTTACTAAGTTATTAAAATATAAAATAAATTACTAAGCTAAAAAATATAAATGTTAAAAAGTAATTAAATAACTAATTAAAAGTTTTAAAATTAAAGGAAAATATATTTATAAACTTAAATTTAAAACTAAGTAAATAACCTATTAAAAAAAAGCCTAATATATAAGTAAATAATTAACTTTTTAAACTTTTAACCCTTAAAAAAACCTTAAAATTAAAAATAAGAAAAGGTAATACTTTATTAAGTATTAAATAACCACTTTAAAAGATTATAAACCTTATAAAAAAATTCTCTTAAAATAAAAACATTTAATTAATACCTAAGCTTAATAAATAATAAGAAAAATATTAATAAAAATAAAACAAATAATATACTAATATTATAATTATAACATAAAAAAAATCACTTAAAAAGGTTAAAAGCTTAACCATATATTATAATAACACTTATTAAACTTTAATAAAAAATAAAAAACTTAAAGGTTAAAAACTTAAAAAAGAAATTTAAATAATTTAGCCTTTATAATTTTAATTTATAAAAATAAAAAAGAAATTTTCTTAGTCATTAAATTAAAATAATCCAACTTTTTAAAAACCTTTTTACTTAATTAATAAGAAGTAATTTATTAAAAAGATTAAAAACACTAAATATTATATATAATAATCTTTATAATAATATATTAAAAAAGTATTAAACAAATTAACATAATTTTAAACAAATTAAAGATTTATTAGGATAAGCTTTTACAATTATTACTAAAAAAATATAAGGATTTAATAAGCTACTTACTTAACAAATAGTTTAAAAAAATATATAAGAAAAAATTTAAGCGTTTAATAAAAACAATATATAACACGTTATAAAATATAATAAAATAAAAAACATCTTACTTTTTTTAAAATAAATATTTAAAAAAGTGTAAATCTTAGCTTATTATATAAGGTAATTTTTAATACCTAATGTTTTAAAATATATACATTATTACGCTTATAATAAAATTGTTTCAAATAATAATAATATTAATTATAAAGCTTAATTTAAATATAAGGTAATTTAATGTTAAAAATGTATTTATAAATATTTTTTAAAAAGATAAAAGGTTA
This sequence comes from Hypoxylon sp. EC38, assembly GCA_002120335.1. Lineage (NCBI taxonomy): Eukaryota > Fungi > Ascomycota > Sordariomycetes > Xylariales > Hypoxylaceae > Hypoxylon > Hypoxylon sp. EC38. Next base: position 208,166 of record KZ111258.1, read on the forward strand.
ATTATTATATAACTTTTTAAAGGTTATAAAAATAAAGATAAAAAGTATATTAAGCTTTTAAAAGCTTTATATAAGTTATATAATTTTCCCTTATTATAATATAAGAAAATAAAAAGCATTTTAAAGCTTAAAAAACTTATTATATTAATAAAAAAACCATGCCTTTTTTATATAATTAATAGAAAAATATATATATTAATATATATAAATAATATATTAATAATAAACGCTCTTAAATATATAATTAAAATATAAAAAGTAATTAATCGTTTAAAAAGTTTATATAAAATAAAAAATTAAGGATTAATTAACTAATATTTTAAAATTAAAATAATTAAAAATAGGAAATAAAAAATCATTTCCTTACTTTATAATAGTTATATTAAAAAAATCTTAGCTAAGTTTTAATTAAATAATAATAACTAAGTTTTATTAATTCCTTTACCATTTAAGCTACTTTTTAAATATAAAAAAAAGCCATTAAAGTAAAAATTAAGGCTTTTTAAAAACGTATAAGATTAATTTTATATATTATAATAATAATTAAACCTAATATTATATTTATAACTATATAATTTTTTTATTATTTAATTAATTTAAGATTTAAATATATAATAATAACTAATTAAATAATTACATATTTATATATAATATATACTTTATATATTAAATATAAAGATAAAAGTATTAAAATATAAGCTTTATTTATATTAAATAATGTATTATTTATAAATAATATAAAAAGTAAATAATTATCTTATAAATAAATTATAAGTTTATATAATAGTTTAATCGCTTAAAAGGTTATTTATTTATTAATAATATTAACTTTTATAATAAAGGTTAAACTATTTAATATTTCGAATATAATAAAAAAAGTAATGGCTTTATAATATTTATTTAAAAATATATAAATTAACTTAAAATATATATGGTAAATTTATAATAATAACTAATAAATAATTAAATTAATTATTAGAAAAAAAGAATAAATTAATATTAAGCTTTATTATATAAATATATAAAATATATGATTATAATAAAAACATACTTTTAAAACCTTTGAAATATTTTATTTATTAATTAATTAAATATTAGCAAATAAGTTAATAAAGAATTTATTAAAATAAAGATTTAAATACTTTTAAATATTATTTAATTTATAAAATATATAAGATTTATGAATTAATAATTAAAAAACTTATATAAATAACCTATTAATATTATTAATTACTTTATATTAATAAATACATAAGTATAATATTTTAATATAATATTTTTAAAGCTTAAATAATTCCTTAAATCACTTTTTTATAAAATTTATTACTTATTTTATTTATTTTCTTATTATTTTTATTATCTTTTTAACGCTTAAATTAAAAGCTAAATATAAAAGGATTAGCTTTACTTATATTTATAAACTTAATCTTATTTTTATTATTTAACAACTTATATTTTAAAAGAATAAATAAGGTATATTATAAAATATAAATTGCTTATATATATTAATTAATATAAGAGAAAAAAATAAATGGAAGATTTTATAAAAAACTTATTAATATATTTTAAATAATACCATTAATTAAAAATATTCTTTATAAATAATAAGCCATTAATTAAATAATTAAATTATTAAGTTTATATATAAAATATAAATTAATAAAAGTAATACTATTATGGCAAAATAAGTAACTTATAATTCCTAATAAAAGTATTCGTTAAAATATAACTAATACTAAACACTTTATCTTATTAAAATATTATTATATAAAGCTTAAAAATAACTAACAAACATATTCCTTATATAACTTAAATAAGGTATATAATAAAACATTTTAATAAAAAAATAAACATTTCTTTAAATAAAGGGAATAATTATAGGCATTAATAATAAATTAAAAATAAAAACTAACATTTATACACCATTATTAATTAATAAAACGCTAACTAATATATTAAATACTTTAAAAACTTTAAAACTAATAATAAAACATTTTTACTTATAATAAACAAAAAATATTATAGGTTTATTAATTCCTTTAAAAATAAAGCTATTAATATTAACTTAAAAATTATCACTTATTAAAAACGATTAATAAATTTTTCTTATATTATTAAATTAAATAACTTATACTTTCTTTAAATTATTATAACATATAACATATAAAACAATCTTAAATTACTTAAATACTTTGATCTTTTTTTTAATAAACGTTATTATAATTAAAATACCTATTAATTACTTAAATATAATTAAAATTAAAAAAAATAATTAATAAAATCCACTAAAATATAATTTAAATTTAACTTAAACTTAAAAGGTAATTAATTAGAAAAAAAACAACTTATTACTTTACTAAAAAGGTTTTATATAAAAAAGAAAAAGTAATAATATTTTAATATAAAAAAGGCTTTATTATATAAATATAAAAGTAATTAAGTTAATAAAAAATTACTTTAATATTATAAAAGTTATTATAAAATTATTAAAAAGCTATTTAAAAATTAAATTAACTTAATAATTTATAAAACAAAAATATAAAATATTATAATAACTATTTAAAAATTATAAGCTATATAATAACTATTTTTTAACTTAATTTTAAATATTAAAATAATTAAAATATATAAAAAAAATAACTTAATTAACACTTAACTTTTTAAATATTTACTTAAACATTACCTATTAACATTATAATCGAAAATCCGCTAACTATTTCTATTATAAAATTTCTATTAGCTTTATTATTTTCATTATTATCTTATATATAACATTATTTAATTAATTAAAATAAATTATTAAAAAAGGGAATATTTTAATCATTATTATTTAAATTTAATTTAAACTTAAAAAATAACTTAAGGTTTAAAAATAAACTTTTAATAAGCATTTAAATAATTATATAAAACGCTTACATTTTTTCAAATTTCATTTAATATTAAAGGATTTAATAAAAAATATATAAGAAAATTTATATAAGGTTTAATAAAAGCTACCTCTTATAAAACTAAGCGCTATAAATAATAACATATATAATTAATAATATAACCATTAAAATTAAATTATTAAAATTAAACTTTTAAAAAAATAAAAACAAATTTATACTTTATAATAACTATAATTATTAATATATTTAAAATAATGTTTACTATTTAAATTAATTAAGTTTTTATAATATTAAGTAAGTTTTCTAATTAATATACTTTTTATATAAGCTAAATAAAAATTATAATAATAAATTCCTAATGGCTTAAACTTAAAAGTATACCTATTAACAATTATTAAATTTTAAGCTAAAATAGGTGGTAAAACGACTTAAGTTATAACCTTATCTTTACTTTTATCTTTATAACTAATTAAAAAGTTCCTTAAAAATAACTAAGTAAAAGTAATTAATAAAATAAAAGTTATAAAAAATACTAAAATAAAGGTAAAAGTAAAAGGATTAATAAGTTATATTAAAAGTATATTAATTTTATTAACTATAAAAAATAAAGTAATAAAAAAATTAACCTTTTTTTAACCTTAATTAATAACTTAAAAGTAACTAGGCTAATAATGGTAAGCTCGGCGTTAAAATTAAAATTAAAATCGTTAAAAATCTTAATTATATTATATTAAAAAAATTATTAATTTAAAAAAGCATTTTAATAATAAAGATAATTAACTAATTAAAAATAACTAAATTAGCTTTAAAAACAATAGGAATAATGAATTAATTTAAAATAAATAAATTATTTAAAACTTTAAATATAATTATTATATATTTTTTACAAGCTATTTAAGCCTTTTTTAAATAAGCTATTTAGTAAAAACAATTACATTTTTTACCCATATTAAATTAAAAAAAAAGCTATTAAAAATGATTAAAATGAAATTATTCGCAAATAACTTAAAAGATAAAATTAAGAAAAAAAATTAAAAAAGCTTATATAAAGGTAAAGCTATTTATAAATAAATAAATAAGCTTAATATTAACCATTTTAAAAATTCTAAAAGTAAGTAAAGCTATTTATATATGCTTAAAAAATTACTACTAAATTAACTATAATATTTTAAGCTTTTATATAAAATTTTTTAAGCTATTTAATTAATTTACTTATTAAAAACTAAAGAACATTATACCAATTTTACTTAATAAAAAAAGGTTAGGATATATTTTTATTAGCTTATTTCTTTTATTTAAAGCTTAGTATATATAAGATATAATGTGTTAAAAAAAGTTAAAATAAAGTAATTAAGCTTTAGTTAAAATAATAAAAGTTTAGTTTTAAACCATATATAGTTAAAAAATATATTATAATTTCGAAATATTAAGTTATATATAAAATATATAACTTAATAAACAGTTTTATATATATTTAAAATATATTACTAATTAAAAGTAAAGCTTTTTTTTCTTAATAATTTATACCATTTAATTAATTAAAAAATCCGGCATTATAATAACTATGTAACAGCTATAATAATATAATTAAAACTATTTTATACGTAATTAAATTATTTTTTAAATAATTTTAATTATAAAATTAAAGGACCGATATTAATAAAGTTATTTAAATGCGAAAATAATAGCCCGTTTTTTAATTTTACTTATAACTTAACGTAAAAATAAATACTAAATAACCCGTTTAATATTACTTATTATAATAATTAATAAAGGAAAAAAACTAATAGAAAAATTATAATGTTATAACTTATATTAAAGGTTAAATGTTTAAAATAAAATATAAGCTTAAAGCTTATATACTTTATAAGGTTTATATATAAATAAAGGTTACGCGTTATATTATAAATCTTTTTCTTTTTTTAACTTAAAATATACGAATTAACCTTAATAATTAAAGCTAAGCTTTTAACCTTTTTAACGATATATTATAAAAACCTTTTAAAATTAAGTAAAATTTAACTTAAAATATAAATATAATAACTTTAACTTAATTTTTAATAAAAAAATTAGTTAGTTTATTAATTTAAAAAATAATATAATTTAAAAGCTTTAAAATAATTAGCTTATATAAAATTTGTTAAAAATAAAATAACTTAATATAATAATTATACTATTATAAATAAAAAATTAAAAGGTTAAAAATTATAAATAAATTTAAAATTATTTAAAAACCTTTTTTAAAAAGGTAGTTTTTAATAATAAATTTTAAAATTTATTTTAAAATAATTTTAAAAGAAAATATTATAATTTAAACTTAATAAATAAAAAAATTAATTAGCTAATTTAAACCTTATTTTTAAATATAATTAATAATATAAATAATAATAATAAAGCTTTTTAAAAATGTTATATTAAAAAATTAAAATAAAATAATTATATAATATAACTTATTATAACTTTATCGTTTTTAAGGAATAAATATTATTTATTTTAAAAAATATTAAAAATTTAAAATTTAAAATTATAAAATAAATTAAAGAAATAATATAAGGAAATTATTAAATATTTTATAATTTTAATATTTACGTTAATTTATTTAAAAAATAAATTAAACTTAAAACTAATATTTAAAAAGTAATTAATTTTTTTATTAAATTAAAAAATAACTTTTATATTTATTTTAATAAATATAAAAAGGTTAAACTTAAAGCATATATTATAATAATTAATTAAGCTTAAATGAAATTATTAAGGATTATTTAATTAAATGTAAAATAAGTTATAATATTAAAAGTAAAGCTAAGTTACGTAAGATTAAATTATAATTAATATAAGTTAAGTTTATAATTACTTTATAATTATTAATAAAACCTAATGCTTATCGTTTATTAAAAATAAAAAGTTTAAAAAGTAATAAGTAATAAACGTTATTAAATTAACGATAAGTTTTTTTTCTTTATTAACTATTATAATTATTAAACGATTTTATAAAAAAGCTTTAAAATTATAAAAGAAATAAAATAAGTAATAATAAATAATTTATAACTTTAATTAATATAAAAATTAAAGCTTAAAAATTTAAAAGGATTTTTCGTTTATATAAATAAAAAGTAAAAAATATAAAACTTATAAGTTTTATCTTTTTTATTTTACTTATTTATTTATAATTATAATAACACTTTTTATTTAATTAATTAAATAAAATAATTATTTAAATATAATTAATAAATAAATAAAAAATATAAAAAATATATAAGTAATTAATATTACGTAATAATAAGCGATGTGTAAAACGGTTAAATTTTATTAATAATGAAAATTAACCTTACGTATAAATAAGTAAAGTTATATATTAAAAGGCTACCCTTAATGGCATAAAAGCCCGAGTTTTACAAGGTTTAAGCCGAATTATTTAGGAAGAAAAAATTAAAAAAAGGTTTAAAAATTAATAGTTTAATAAATAAAATTCGTAAAAATACACGGTTTTATATTTTAAATACCTTAGATTTTAAACATTTTGTTAATAATTTTATATCATTATAATTAAGGTTAATTAATAAGCTATTATAACTTTAAACCTTAAGGTTTTTAATATTTTTAACTTTTTAAATTACTTTTATATTTATTAATATTAAAGTAAAATATTAATATTAATAATAATTATATATATAAGCTTAAATTAATAATATTAAAAAATGTTATTAATATAAATCCTTTTATATTAAAAAGTAAAAATAAAATCATTATCATATTATTTTAAACTTTAAGTTATATTTAAAATAATTATTAATGAATTAAATTATTTTAATTTAATAAAATAGCTTTAATTAAATATTTAAAATATTTAATAATTAATTAAAGTAACTTTACTTTTTACTTTTTAATAAAAACAATTTATTAATAAATTATTATATTATTTCTTTTAATATAATAAGCTATTTTATTTTTAATTAAGTAGCTTTAATAAATAACGTTTTTAATTTTAATTTATAATATTTAATAATTTAATATTAAAATTATTATTACGTTTTTAAAAGATTTATTATAAATTAAAAATATATAAAGAAATTAAAATAAGTTTATGTTTAAAAATAATAATAAATAAAAATTACTTTAATAATAAATATTAAACTTAAAGTTTAAAAAGTTATTAAATTATATTTTAAATTTAATTATTAAAGAAAAATAAAATAAAAGGTATTGTTTTATTTAAAAATAAATTTATAAGGTTTAATTCTTTTTATTTTAATATTATTTTAACTAAAGGTTTTTTACGTTAATTTTACGTTAAAATTAATTTTAATAGAAAATTAATAAAGTAATTAATAAAATAATTAATAAGCCTTTTTACGTAATAATTAAATAAACTTTTTTTATTTTTACCTTAAGTTTTAAACCTTAATAACTTTATAAGTTTTTATTTAATAAAGGTAAAAATAATATTATTAAATAAATAATTTAATATTTTAATTTTTAATTAAAAATATATAATAATATTATACTTATAAGTTAAAATATTAAAAGTTAAATATAAAATATATTTTAAAGAAAATATTAAAGCTATTAAAACTTTAAAGCTTTAAAAATTAAAAAAGATATTATATAAATAACTTTTAATAATTTTAATAATTTTTTAATTAAAGGTTTAAAAAAATATATTTAAACAAATAATTAAATTTTCTTTTAATTATTATAAAGCATATATAATTACAACTTTAAATTAAAAAGATATATAATTATAATAATATAATAAAAAAATCGTAAAATTAAAAATAAATGATTAAGTTAAAATCTTATATTAATAAAACCTTTTAATAAATAAATAAGTAAATAAATAAATAAAAATTATATAAATATATTTTTAAATAAAATAAAATTTTTTCTTTTTTATTTTCTTTTCTTTAATTATTAAAATTTAAAACATAACTTTATAACTTTTTAAGCTTTAACTTTAATATTTATTAAACTAATTATTCATTTAATTCATTATTTTTTAAAAAGTTTTATTTTATTAATGGTTAAAATATATTTTAAATTTTAATAAAAACTTTTTATATAAATAAGCTTTATATATAAATATATTTATATTTAATATATTTTTTAATAACTTTTTAAAAGTTAATTTTATAAATATATATATATATATATTAATTATTATAATTAATATATAAATTTTTAAAATAACTATATTAATTATTTTATATTTTTAAAAAAGGTTTATATTTTATAAAGTATTAAAAATAATAATTAAATAAGTTATTTTATTTTTGTTTTAATAAACATAAAAATCGTTAATAATTTTATATTATATTTATTATAGCTTATTTTTATATAAATAAAAGAAATTATTGTTAAATAAATAAGGTATATTAATATTATTAATATAAGGTTTTATACTATAATATAATTAAAAGTAAAGCTATTGTTAAATATATTATTATTATTATTAAATTAATATATAAATTAATATGTGTGCTATAAGGCTATTAAATAGCCTTATAACGTATTAACTAATTTAACTAAACTTTAATAATTATATTTTAACACTAATAGATTTTCTCTTTTCTTATATTTTCTTTTATATCTCTTTTAATAGCTAATTATAATTATATTAAGTTTTTTTAGTTAAACGTTTTTATTATTACTAACTTATATTCTTTTATATTTTATCGTTATTATATTAATTCGTGATTAATTCGTAGCTATTATTTATAATTATTAATAGCTATTTAATTTAATCGTATTAAATAGTTAAATTAATGTTAAATTAAAATAATTAAAGTAATTAACTATTAGTAGTTTTTCTCTTTTTTTAATTGGCTAATTAATGGCTTAAGCTTATATAATAAAGCCTTAATAAAGCCTTATAATAAAGCTTTAAAACAAAGTTTTAAAGTAAAGTTTTAATATATATAAGCTTTATATTAAATATTAAATAAAAATATTAATAGCTATATTAGTAAAAGTATTAATAGTTATATTAATAGTTATGTTAAAAACTATGGTTAATTAATTAGTTAGTTTTCGAATTATTAGCTTTTATATTAATAAAATTAATATTATAACTATGTTAGTTTTTAATCTTAGCATTTTTTTAAACTTTATTTTTAAATTTTCCTTATAATAAGCGTTATATTTAATACTAATAAAGTTATAAGGTGTGTATAAGGTAATTTTATTAGCTTTTTTAATTAAAAACGAGATAAATTCTTTAACGTTAACTATTATAAATAATTTTTTAAACTTATTACGGCTAAACTTATTATTATTTATTTTATTATATACCTTATAATAGTATAAGTAATTAGCTATAATCGTACGAAAGTATAAAAATATTTTTATAAAGTGTGCTATTATTAAGCCTTTAAAAAAGCTTTTAAAGTTTTATTAAAACTTTTTATCTTTATAATCTTTAAAGAATAAAAAGCTTTTAATAACGAATATATTAACTTATTTTTTAATAACTATTAACACATTTATAACATTAAAATTAATACCTAATAATGGCTTATAACTATATATTTTAAAGATATAATTTTAAATCTTTATTATTATAATAATAAATATATTAACTAATAAATATATTAAGAAACAAGTATATTAAAAAATAAATATATTAAAAAATAAATAATTATTTAACTATTTAACTATATTAAAAGCTATATTAAATAGTTAATAAGTATATAAAATATATAATTACTTAATAATAATAAACTTAATTATAAGAAATATTATTATAATAAAAGTATTAAAAATAAAGTAGTTAAAGTATTAAATTACGATAAAAACTATTAAATTACGTTAAAAGTTATTAATAAAATAATTTAATAAACTAAATAGCTAATAAGCCTAATTAAAAAATTAACTCTTAAGTATATTTATTTAACTAGTTATTTTAATATAATAAGCTTAATTAATTATAAAATATTATTAGGTATAAGGTATATTAATAAGTAAATATATCGAATTAAATTTTTTTAAAGAAATTATATTATTAGCTTATTAACGAGTTATAAGTATAGTATTATTTATAATAAAAGTTTATAAAGGTTAAAAAAGTTATTTTTATAATTAACTTAACGTTATTAACTTATTATTAAGTTTTAAATGTTAATAAATATGCTAATAAAATTTCTCGTATATAATAAACGTAAATATTATTAGCTTATTAATAAGTTATAAATATTTTTAAAGTAATATAATAAGTTTTAAGTTATTAAAAAGCTATTAATTTATTAGCGAGTTATAAGATTTTAAAGGTGATATAAAATTATTACTTTTATAAGCTATTAATACTACGTAATAGTAAGTAATATATAAGGCGATAAGATTTTACCGGTAATAAGGATTAGCTTCACGTATAAATAGGTAAAGTTATACACATACATTGTAATTCTTTTACGTAATAATAATAACATTATTAACACTTAACCTTTTAACTTTTTTTTATTTAAATTATTTAAGCATTTTTTTTAAAAAAAATACCTATTAAATCTTTCCTAACTATTTATAATTAATTAAATTATCTTATTAATCACTAATTAATATAAGTTAAATAAAATATATTAATATTATTAATATAAGGTTTTATATTATAATATAATTAAAAGTAAAGCTATTTATAAATGTATTATTATTATTATTAAATTAATATATAAATTAATATATATGCTATAAGGCTATTAAATAACCTTATAACGTATTAACTAATCCGGTTAAACTTTAATAACTATATTTTAATAATTATTTAAAATATTTAATTTTAATTTTAATAATTATTAAAATTATTATTTATTTATTATTACTTAATTTTTATTTACTTTAAATTAAAAACTTATTAATTATTATTTATTTATTTATTTATTAAAATATTAACCTTATACTTAATTACCATTATAAATATTAATTATAATATTATATTAATTTAAATTAAAATAATTACTTAAATAATTATAAATATTAAAAGTAATTATTATTAAAAGTAAAACTATTATAATAATTATATAATTAAAATTATTTAAATAAAATTAACTTTAATATAACTTATATATTTTAATAATTAATTATTTTATAATAATTATATTATATAGTTATTATAGTATTAGATTTTTTAATTAATTAAATAATATAAATTATTAAAAAAGAAAAGGCTTTACTTTTAATTAATAATATGCTTTAAATATATATAAAGTTATTTATTAAGTTATATGTTTTATATATAATTTTAATATTTTAAAATTATAATATATCCTTTAATTATATATGATTTAAAATTAAACTTTTGTTATTTTAATTAAAGCTTAATTACCTTATTTTAGCCTTTATTAATGTGTTATATATTATATATATTAAGCTTTAAATAAAAAAATAAGCTAATAAAAATATGTTTTAAATTTTTTTATTAGGTAAAATTAATATAATGTTTTTTAATCTTTAATAAGTGGATTAATTAAATGGCTTAAAAAGTTTTATATAAAAGTTTAAAATATTATAATTAATTTAATAATAATTTTTTAAGTGTGTATAAATAGCTTTATTTACTTTAAAGCTTTTAAAATAATTAACATTAAGTTTATTTATTTATTTATAAATGGTTTTATCCTTATATAAGCTTTTTTAATTTTTTTCAATTTTATTTTTAAGTTATTTATAAATAGCTTTATTTTAATTGTTTTTTTAATAGTTCTTTTTTTAATTTAATATAAGTAAAAAGTATGGTAGCTTTTATAAGGTAATTAATTTTAAAAAGGCTTAAATAGTTTGTAAAAAATATATGAAAATTATAGTTAAAGTTTTAAGTAATTTATTTATTTAAAATTAGCTAATTATTTTTATTATTTTTAAGGTTAATTTGGTTATTTTTAATTAATTGATTGTTTTTATTAATAATTAGTTAATTATTTTATTAATAATTAGTTAATTATTTTTATTAATAATTAGTTAATTATTTTTATTATTAAAATATTTTCTTAAGTTAATAATTTTTTAATATAATATAATTAAAAATTTTAATAATTTTAATATTAATTTTAATGTTAAGCTTATTATTATTAACCTAATTATTTTTAAGCTATTAATTAAGGTTAAAAAAAAGGTTAATCTTTTTATTATTTTATCTTTTATAGTTAATAAAATTAATATATTTTTAATGTAGTTTGTTAATTCTTTTATTTCTTTTCTTATATTTATTTTTATCTTTACTTTAATATTTTTTATAATTCCTGTTTTATTAATTATTTTTATTTAGTTATTTTTAAAGAGCTTTTTAATTAATTATAAAGGTAAAAATAAGGATAAGATTATAGTTTAAACTATTTTATTATTTATTTTAGTTTAAAATATAATAATTATTAATGGGTATGTTTTTAAGTTTAAACTATTAGAAATTTATTATTATAATCCTTATTTAATTTATATAAAAAGTATATTAATTAGAAAGATTAATTAGTATTATAAAAACCTAATTAATTTAAATAATAAATGTTATTTTAAATATATTAGTAATTATAATTATTATAAAATATAAATTTGCTTTTATTTTTTTAAAAGCTTAATTTTAATAATTTAATTCTAATGGTTATATTATTAATTATATATATTATTATTTATAAGTAAAGGAATTATTATATACTTTTATATAAACTAAATAAAGGAGTAAAGGTTAATGCTTTAAATAAGATAAAGTTTTATTTAATTACATTAAAAAGATAAATTAATATTAATACTTTAACGGTAAAGTTTAAGTTATTAAATTAGAATTTAAAATATTAATTATTTATTTTATTATAATTACTTTTATCATAGCTTTACTTCGTTTAATTCTTAACATTATACATTTAATATTATAATTATAATTTTAAGTTTTATCATTTATAAGATTATTATATTAACTATAAATATTATAAAAGGTATTTTATATAATCTATTATAAAGCGTAACAAATTATTAAGTTTAAGCATGTTATTAAAAGTAATACTAATTATAAATTAAATAATCTTAATAATTAATAAGATATAAAAATTAATGAATAAATTAAATATAACTAATTATAATCTTTAATATAAACATAAAAAAATGTAAGAAATTTTAAATTAGAAAAATATTAACCATTATAATAAAATAATAGCCATAATAAATAACTTTTAATAAATATTATAAGAAATATATAAGCTTTTTAAGCTTAAGGCTTCACGTGTAAAAAAATCCTTAAATGTAAAAAATATTAAAGATAAAGAAATTAAAGAAATAAATCTTTTTAAACAGCTTAATAAACTAGTTATTATAGGTTTTAAGGTTGTAAATAAAGGAAAGGGAATTATGTTTATAATACCTATTATTTAACCATTAAAGATTTTATTATATTAGTTGTTAATAAGCACATTTATCCTTTTTTAATTAAACATTTCTTATAAGTTTTTTTAAAATAAATTTAAACCTTTATTTTTTATTAATAAACCTTAACAATGCTTTTCCTTATTTAACTTATTAAATAACAACAATAATAATAATAATAACATTTTCGTGTTTACTTTAAAGTTAAAGAAAAGCACACTTAAAAATGGTTTAAATTACCTTTTAAGATAAAAATATTTTAATTTTACGTTAAATAAAAAAAACCATTTTTATAGTGTTTAAAATTAGTTAATATATTATAATACCCTAATATTATTATTAAAGATTATTAAATATAAGGAAAAAATATATTTTATATAATTTAATAAGTTTAAACTTATTATAACCATTATAAAGATTAATAAAAAAAGTCTTTTAACCTTATTATAAGTATTTATAATAGAATTAAAATATTTAAAATATTTATAAAATTATAAACATTTACAAAGAAAATTTAATAATAAAAGCTTTAAAAAAATTTATTAAAATAAAATATAATGGAAAAAACCCTTTAACTTTCTCGTTTAAATAAAAGTTATAAGTTTACTAATATTATAACATTAATTTATTAATTAAATAAAAATAATTAATTATTATATTTTTTATAACTTATAAATATAATATATTTAATTAGGTAAAGCTTATTTTAAAGCTTATTACAAGTATAGGTATAATAATTAATAACGTTATTAAAGATTTTAATAATAAATTTAAAAATAAAATAAAATTAATAATTAATTTTAAAACTTTTTATAATTTAAAAGGTAAAGATCGCGATTATAGCAAAGGTTATAATCGTAATAGTTAAAATAATTTAAATGGTAATAATAATAATAATAATAGTAATAATGAAATTACTAATAAAAAGTTTAATTAAAATATTAATTTTAAATCTTTATATTTTAATTATAAGTAGTATAAATATTTGTTAAAAGATTACTTTAAACCACATTAAAATAACAATTATAACGGCTATAAGTAAAATAACTAAGCTTATAAAAGTTGCTTATAGTTTTAAATTAACACTAATAAACTTAAATTACTTAACAAATTTATATATAAATTTAACCTTACTTTTTTCTTAACTTATATTTGGTTAAATAATATAAGATAGCTAATTAACTTTTATTAAGTTAAAATAAATTAAAGAAAAGAAATATTAGTTAAAATTAATAATATAAAAAAGGTTAATAAAAAGTTTACTTTATTAGTTATAATAACATTACTTTATTTAAACCTTTTAACTTTCCCGTTTACATTTTACCTTTATACCTTTTTAATTAAAATTGATATAAAAAATGATTTGTTATTTAATATTAACTTAAATATTTATATTATAAATAATGATTTAAATTATAACGTTAAAACTTTAATTAACATTTAAATGTTTAAATTTTTTATTAACATAAATACTAGAAAAATTTTAATAAAAAAATAGGTTACATTTATTATAAACTTATAAATATACCTTAAACCTATTCTTTTATCATTTTAAATCATATATTATATATTAAAACTTTCTATATTAAAATATTTTTAAGTAAACTATTTTATTACTATAATAAATATATTATAAAATATAATATTAAAGATATTAAAAATAATATTATTACCTTATTAAATGTTAAAAATGTGGGTTTTTATTATAATAATATAATATAAAAGAACCAAATATACTTAAACCTTAAAAACTTATAAAAAACTAATAGGGATTATTATTAGGGTTATTTTAATAAAAATTAATAACATTAAACATATTTTTATAAAAGCCTTTAATAATAATATGTTTTTAGTTATAAATAAAGTTATATAAAAACTAATATTTTAATATTAAAAATTTTACCATTTTAATATATAATAATTAATTTAAATAATATAAAAGATTATTAAAGTTAATTTGCTTTTATTACAAATTAAAGTATTATTATACTTTACTTATAATTAAATAAAAGTGTAAAAGATTAGATTTATAAATTTATAAGAAAAATAAATTATATTAAATAAGTATTTTAGTATAATATAGGTATTATTAACTTAAAATTAATTAAAAATCATAGGTATTTTTCCTTTATTATTAATAATAAAAGTTAATATTAAATATTTAATATATATAAATAAAAGAATAATATATAAGATATATTTAAGGCTATTATTAAGAAGATTTTATTTCACCTTATTATTTTACCTTTTAATAATAATAATAAAAACTATTATATTATTATAATTTATTTAAATGGGAAATATAAATTTAAAATGATTTAATCTAAAACATTTTATATAAGAAATGGAATTAACTTTATTATATTTATACCTTAAAACTAATATTAAAATAATATACTTAAAAAATACATTTAAATAATTTAAAATATAATATAAGCTATAATTATTTAAATAAAAATTCCCTTATATTTTTAGCTATAAGTTATAATTAATATAGCTTATATATTAAATTAGTTTAATACTTTTATAAATAATAGTTACATAATTATTAAATATTATTTTAATAAATTAAATCTTAGGAAAAATTATAAACCTAACATTATTAATTTAAAAATTATTAAATTAAGGTATATAATATATATTAATAAAAATTAAAGGGTTAAATTTAAAAAGATAAATATATAAGGTTTGAAAATTATATTATTAAACTATATTAAAAAGTATAATTATATTGTTTAAATAATTAATAAAAAATATATGCTTAAAATGCCATATATTATATTTTATAAAAATCTTAGCAATTTAAAGAATGCCTTTAATCCTTATAATATTATATGTTTTTTACATAAATATATTTAAAAACGTTTTTATTATAAAACTACTATTAAAAATTATATTTGTAATAAAGATTATAATATAAGTAATAAAAATATTACTAATAAAAAAATAAAAATTATTAAATAAAAGTAAGGTTAATTTAGGAAGAAAAAAATATTAAATATATACCATTATATAATCCCTATTAATTATAATAAGATTTTTAAAATATTAACAACTTATTTTTAAAAAGGGTTAAGGGATATAAGAAATATTATAAGGGATAATTTAAAATACAAATCACTTAATTTCCTTAATAAAGCTAACTAAGTATTAATAACTTAATAAAATTTTATATGTATAATTAAAAGTACTTGATTTTTTAATTAAAATAATAAAAACTATTTACATAAATTTTCCTTACTAATTAAATACTATTAAATATTATCCATTTAAAACAATATAAATTTAACCTTAGTTAAAGTAAAAAAGAATAATAAATAGGCTAAGTGGTTAAAAACTATCTTTATTAAAATATGTAAAACTTTTTTAAAAAATACCTTTAAATTTATTAATTATAATATTATTAAATATAAAAACATTATTAATTATAAGTGGGTTTTAAAGAAAAAGTTTTTTTAACTAAAAAACTTAAGAAATATAAAACTTATATTATTATTAAAAGCTTTGTTTAAAGAAAAAACATTAATTATAATAAGATAAGGGTAATAACTATTAAAACTGCTTTTTAATAAATCTTTATGGCATTTATTATAACTTAAATTTAACATATAATTTAAATTAACTTTATTATTATATATTTAAATAATAACTTAAAGGAGCAAATCTTTATATATTAATTTCCCTTCTTTTAAAAATATTTTAATAAATTTTTTATTAAGGCTAAATAACATGGGTATATAATAAATAAAATTATTAAATTAATAAACTTATTATATAATTTAAAATAGGTTAGTATTACTTAGTAAATTAAAGTATATTAGTTTATAAATAAATATAACTTTATTTCCTTAGTTTTAAATAACATTATTTATATTAATAAAAAGTTAAACAATATTATTATTTTATATATAAATAACTTTATCTTATTTAAACTTAATAAGGAAAAGCTTAAAAAAGTTAAACGAAATTTAAATAAAGAAATTTAACTTAAAAACTTAAAAAACACTAATTAATTTTTAAATATATAAATTATTAAATTAACATTAATAAGTAATATAAAGATTAATTAAGTAAATTATATTAAGAAAGTGTTAAAGGAATTAAACTTTATTATAAGCAAATTTATTTTTATACCCTTTAATTTTAATTTTCTCCCCTATATTATATAACGTGTTAATTTAATAACTAAGTAAAAAGTATATAAATACACATTACTTATTAAGTATTATAACTTTTTAACTTATATTTTTTAACCTAACTTAAGCTTTTTAATATTTATTTAAGTTAGATTTATATTTAACCCTTTTTTAAATATTTTATTAAAATTAAAAGGGTTAGTAAATATTTAAAAAGGGTAATAAGTAAAAGGATTTAATATCGAAAATTAAATAATTTTTACCCTTATTTAAGATTTAATAAACTTAACTTATTTAATATTATAAACATTAATTTAATAAAAAATATTAAAATAAAATATTTAACCATTAATATTATTTTTTTATATTAGGTAAACTAATTTTTTAATTATTTTAACTTTAAATAATTATTTTTAAGAATTTATTTAAGGTAAAGTTTATTAATTTAAGCAAATACGTTAATAATGTTACATAAATTTACAACTTTTTAACTAAATTAAGTAATATGCCTAATAAATTAATTATAATACTTAAAAATAATGTTAAAGCTATAAAATGGGTAAAAAGCATAACGATAAATAAAAAAAATAAATATATTTAAATTTAATACTTTTACTTATAATAAAAGATTAAAGCTAACTATATTAAATTATAATATATATTAAATATTAAAAACCTTATTAATATTTTCACTAAGCCATTAAATAAAAATAATTTTTATCGGGATGTGATCACGTGACATTAGGCCATGTGGCACGCCTTACACCTTAGGTAAGGATAAGGCTAAAGTAGCACACCTTATAAAGCTATTCTTACACTTAAACTTAAACATTATTTAATTAATTTAGAACTAATTCCACTTATAACAAGCTATATAGCTAATCACACTTTATCGCATACGTGATAAACTTTGTCCATTTAACAATTTTAATTAAGGATGTGATTTTTTAAGTTTAAAATTATTTTAATAATTTATTTATTTATTACCTATTAAATTAAGCAAGGGTATAAGTAAAGGAATTAGTATATACTTTTATATAAATTAAATAAAGAAATAAAAGTTAATGCTTTAAATAAAATAAAATCTTATTTAATTATATTAAAAAGATAAATTAATATTAATACTTTAAAAGTAAAGCTTAAGTTATTAAATTAGAACTTAAAATTTTAATCATTTGTTTTTAAAAGCAATTACGATAAAACGAATAATTAAGATTTTAAGTTTTAATTTTAATAACTTAAGCTTTACCTTTAAGGTATTAATACTAATTTATCTCTTTAATATAGTTAAATAAAACGAAGTTTTATTTAAAGCATTAACCTTTACTCCTTTATTTAGTTTACATAAAAGCGTATAATAACTCCTTTACTTATAGTTTTATTATAATTACTTTTATTATTTATAATATTTAATTTAATAAGGGGTAGTTTTTATTAAATTTTATATAAGTTTTTTTATATATTTTTTATTAAGTTTGTAAATATTAAATAAAGTTTAAAAAGATATAAGCATTTTATATAATTATTTAAATATTTATTAAAAGTTTATTTTTAAACCTTAAATTATTTTTTAAATTTAAATTAGATTTAAATAATAATAATTAAAATATTTCCTTTTTTAATGATTTATTTTAATTAATTAAATAATACCATATATATAATAATAATAAAAATAATAAAGTTAATAAAAGTTTTATAATAAAAATAATTAATAAATCTTTATTAATAATATTAATAAGTAATGTTTAAATAAATATTTAAGGAATTAAATATTAATTAAGTTACTTTTTTTATATATATTAATTATTTTAATATTTAAAATTAAGTTAGAAAATAGTTATTATATAGTTTATAATTTTTAAATAATTATTGTAATATTTTATATTTTTACCTTATAAATTATTAAATTAATTTAATCCTTAAATAACTTTTTAATAATTTTATAGTAATTTTTATAAGATTATAATAATTTTTTATTAACTTAATTATTTTTATATTTATATAATAAAGCCCCTTTTATGTTAAAGTATTATTACTTTTTCTTTTTTATATAAAACCTTTTTAATAAAATAATAAGTTACTTTTTTTCTAATTAATTACCTTTTAAGTTTAAGTTAAATTTAAATTATATTTTAATAAATTTTATAAACTATTTTTTTAGTTTTAATTATATTTAAGTAATTAATAAATATTTTAATTATAATGATATTTATTAAGAGAAAAATTAAAGTATTTAAATAATTTAAGTTTATTTTATATGTTATATATTATAATAATTTTAAAAATATATAGGCTATTTAATTTAATAATGTAAAAGCAATTTGCTAATTATTATTACAAAATAATAATTTTTAAGTTAATATTAATAGTTTTATTTGTAAAGAAACTAATAAACTTATAATACCTTTTATTTATTATAAGTAAAAATGTTTTATTATTAGCTTTAAAGTTTTTAAAGTATTTAACATATTAATTAATGTTTTATTAATTAATAATAATATATAAATGTTAATTTTTATTTTTAATTTATTATTAATACTTATAATTACTCCTTTTACTTAAAAAGTGCTTTTTTTTATTAAAATGTTTTATTATATACTTTATTTAAGTTATATAAAAATATATTTGTTAATTATTTTTAAGCTTTATACAATAATATTTTAATAAGGTAAGGTATTTAATATTAGTTATACTTTAATAAATATTTTTGTTAAAAATTATAAGTTACTTATTTTATTATAATAATATTATTTTTATTAATTTATATTTTATATATAAATTTAATAATTTAATTATTTAATTAATTCCTTATTGTTTATAAAGAATATTTTTAATTAGTAGTATTATTTAAAATATGTTAATAAATTTCTTATAAAATTTTTTATTTATTCTTTTCTCTTATGTTAATTAATATATATAAATGATTTATATTTTATAATATATCTTATTTATTCTTTTAAAATATAAGTTGTTAAATAATAAAAATAAGATTAAGTTTATAAATATAGGTAAAACTAATCTTTTTATATTTAATCTTTAATTTAAGTATTAAAAGGATAATAAAAATGATAAGGAAATGGGTAAAATAAGTGGTAAATTTTATAAGGAAGTAATTTAAAGAATTATTTAAGCTTTAAAGGTATTTTATTAAAATATTATATTTATTTATTTATTAATATAAAATAATTAATAATATTAATAAATTTTGTATATTTTATAAATTAAATAATGTTTAAAAATATTTAAATCTTTATTTTAATAAATTCTTTATTAACTTATTTGTTAATATTTAATTAATTAATAAATAAAGTATTTTAAAAGTTTTAAAAATATATTCTTATTATAATTATATATTTTATATATTTATATATTAAAGTTTAATATTAATTTATTCTTTTTTAATAATTAATTTAATTATTTATTAATTATTATTATAAATTTACTATATATATTTTAAATTAATTTATATATTTTTAAATAAGTATTATAAAGCCATTACTTTTTTATTAAATTTAAAATATTAAATAGCTTAGTCTTTATTATAAAAGTTAATATTATTAATAAATAAGTGATTTTTTAAATAATTAGTTCATTATATAAACTTATGATTTATTTATAAAATAATTATTTATTTTTTATATTATTTATAAATAATATGTTATTTATTATAAGTAAGGCTTAAATTCTAATATTTTTATCCTTATATTTAATATATAAAATATATATTATATATAAATATTTTATTATTTGGTTAATTATTGTTATATATTTAAATTTTAAATTAGTTAAATAATAGGAAAGTTATATAGTTGTAAATGTAATGTTAAATTTAATTATTATTATAGTATATAAAATTAATTTTATACGTTTTTAAAAAGTTTTAATCTTTATTTTAAAAGCTCTTTCCTTATATTTAGAAAATAATTTAAATAATAAAAAAATAAATAAAATCTAATTATTATTATTTAGTTAAAACTTTATTATATTCTTTTTAATATATTTATTATAAAATAAGGAAATCATTTGGTAAATTTTATTTTTAATTATTTTAATTTTAAAATATTAATTAATTAATTTTTAATCTTTTATTTTAAATAAGCTTTTTAAGTAATTAATTATTTTTTATACTTAAGCTATATGCTTAAAAGTATTTATTATTAATATATTATTTATATATATTAATATATATATTTTTTATTAGTTATATAAAATAGGTAAAGCTTTTTTATTAATATAATAAGTTTTTTAAGCTTTAAAATATTTTTTATTTCCTTATATTATAATAAAAAAGAATTATATAACTTATATAATATTTTTAAAAGTTTAATATATTTTCCATTTTTATTTTTATAATTTTTAAGAAATTATATAATAATTAATTTTTTATTTATTTTAAAAGTGTTTATAAATATGTTTTTAATATTAAATATTAAAGATTATTTTATTTAATAAGTTAAGATTTATACTTTTTTAAATATTTATGTTTATTAAATTTATATATAAATATTTACTTTAAGGAAAATGGGGTATTCTTTACTTTATTATGTTTTATAATATGTTATATATTATTTTTATTAAATATTTAAATTTCCTTTTATATATTTTCTTTAAATTATTTATTAAATACATAGCTTATTAAATTTTTATATTCCTTTAGTAATAATTGTAAAAGTTTATTTTAATGAATTTTTAATTTATTTAGGGTTGTGTTAATTTATTTAGCACTTTTTTAATATATTATTATAAAGATTATTATATATAATATTTAATATTTTTAATATTTTTAGTAAATAATTTTTTATTAATTAGGTAAGAAGGTTTTTAAAAAGTTAGATTAATTTTAATTTAGTAGGTGGGAAGATTTTCTCTTTATTTTCATAAATTAAGGTTATAAAGATTAAATTATTTAAGTTTTCTTTTTTAAATTTTTAACTTTTAAGTTTTTTATTTCTTTATTAAAGTTTAATAAGTGTGATTATAATATATAATTAAGCTTTTAATCCTTTTAAATAATTTTTTATATTATAATTATAATATTAATATATTATTTTTTTTACTTTTATTAATATTTTTCTTATTATTTGCTAAGTTTAGGTATTAATTAGGTATTTTTATTTTAAGAAAATTTTCTTTTATAAGGTTTATAATCTTTTAAAGCAATTATTTAATATTTAAAGGAATATTATCTTTTTTTATTCCTAATTTTAAGGTTTTTTAAGGGTTAAAATTTTAAAAAGTTAGTTATTTATTTATGTATTCGGCTTTTTTTAATAAATTATTTGTTTAATTTTAAATTTAAATTTATAAATATATTTTTATTTAATTTTAAAACTTTTAGTTAGTTATTTAATTATTTTTTAGTATTTATATCTTTTAACTTAATAATTTATTTTATTCTTTAATAGTTTAATAATTTTTTTATAAATTTAATATTTAAAGTATTCCTTCCTTTATTAATTATTTCTTTAATTTATTTATCTTATTAACTTTTAATATTTTTAAGTTAAATATTAAGTATTTAGCTTTTAAAGTATAGAATATTTCTTTATTAAATTATATATCTTATATAATAATTACCCTTTTTTCTATAGGAATTTATATATGGTATAAATTAAAAGCTTAATATTTTATTAAATATTTTGTATAAACTTTTTTTATTATTTTAAATATTTTCTTATTTATATTATATTTCCTTTTTTCTTTTAATAAATATATTTTATACTTATATATATAAATAATATTCTAGTTAGGTTATAAATTATTTATTAATATTTTTAAAAATTTTAAGGTATAAAACTTAAAGTATTATTTAAATTAATTATTAAGTGTTTTAATTAGTAAGTATATGTAACAAATAAAGGTTAAGTTTTTATTAATTACTTAAGTTATTACTTAAATAATTTTAAATTAAAAATTCATTAATAATTTAATTTTAAGTTATATTTTAAATATTTAGTTAATTATTTTTTATTTTATTTGTTTTATATCTTTAATAAATTTATATATATAGCTTAGTAAAATTTTTAAGTTAATTTCTTTTTATTTTGTTTAATATTTAAATTTTATTAATCCTTAATAAGAAAATATTATATATTTATTATTACTATATATTTTATATATATTAAGTTTAAATTATTTTTATATTTAACTTTTAAATAATTAAAATTAAATAATTATTACTATTTAATTTTTATTTATAAAAGAAAATATAAAAAGTACTTTATTATATTTATCCTTAATTATATGTAATATATATAATCTTTTATATCCTTTTTTATAAAAAAATAGGTTTTAAATTATTTTTTAAAATACTTTAATTAAACATTTTTAAAAGGTTGTTACTTATAATTTAATAAATATATATTATAATATAATATTTATATTTAATTCTAAAAATTTTATTAATTTTTATATTTTAAGCTTTATAAATTAAAGCTTAAAAGGTTTTTTAGCCTTAAATATTTAAAATATTTATATAAAAAATTCTTTAAATTATTTTATAGCTTTAATAAATCCTTATTAGGTTAATAAATTATATATTTCTTATTAATTTTTAAAATATTTATTATATTTACTACACTTATAAATATATTATATAAAATAATTATTAGTAAAGTTAATACAATAAATAAGTAAATAAAAAGGGATTTATATTTAAAAAGAAATTAAGTTATATTTATATATAAATTATTTTATTATATTATTTTTTTTAATCTTTTAAAGTATAAAATATAATCTTAATTATTATATTAAATATTTATTATACGTAACTTAGTTTTTAAAATAATATTTATATAAAATCTTTTTACTACTAATATATTTATTAATATTAAATTGTGTATATTAAGCTTTAATTTATTTATAAGGTATTTAAAAAATCATTTATTTCCCTATATTAAAAATTAAAAAGTTTGTGGTTCTTATTTAAATTATATTATATATATTTATAAGTTTAAATAATTTAAGGATTAAAAGCTTTTTATTATTAATTAAATTAATTAATTTATAATTATTTACTATAATATTCTTTAAAAGTAAATATTTTTTAATTTTAAAAGTAGTAAAAATCTTTAAAGCTATATAATTTTTAATAATTTACTCCGTAAGCTTTTAATTCTTTTAAAATAAATATAAATTAATTAATATTATAACTATATTTCTTAATTAATTTTCTTCTTTTAAGTTTTTATTTTTTTAATAATTAGCTTTATTTTTATTAATTAATTTTATCTTTTACTTATAAGTATTAATTTTAGTTTTAAGTTATTTTTAAAAAAGGGTTTAATAAATTATTTAAATTTCTTTATAACACTTAGCGCTTAATAATTTAATTAAGTAATTTATTTTAAATATAATTACATATTAAAAATATATATATTCTTTTAAAAGTTATTTATATAATTAACTATTTTTCCTTTAATATAAATATTAATTTTTAGCTTATAATTTATTATTTTTAATTAATTTATTAATAACTTTATTAGGCTTTATATTTATTGTATTTTTTAAATTATAGTAAATTATGTTTTAATCTTTTTTTTCTTAGTATTAACATTTTAAAAATATAATTATTTATTTTATATTAAAATTCATTAATTTAAAATAAATATTAATTATCCTAATTAATTTATTTAAATTATTAATTAAAGTTAAATATTAACTTATACTAAATTAAAATATACTTTCACTACTTTAAAAATATTTTAATAGCTAATAATCTTTTTATATTTAAAAAATAATAAGCTTTTATATCCTTAAATGTTTAAGTAAATTTTAAAATTTAAATAAGGGATAAAATATTTAATATTTTTACCTTAACAAATATTTTATAATATTTCTTCTATATTTAAATAAATATACCAATGTATAAAGGAGTTAAATTATTTTTAAATATTTTAATTATAGCTTTTAAATCATATTATCCTTAATATTTTAATTTAAATAATATAATATTTATAATTTTTATATTAATAATTTTCTTAATTTAAATTAAAATAATTATATAATACTTTTTAATTATTATATATTCCTTTTTATTACTCTTATAATTTACTAAAGTAGCTTTATAAAAAGCTTATAGTTTATTAAGCTTAAAAGGTTTAAATAACTTAATTAATAAAAAGATTTCTAATATATTAAATATATTATTTAATATAATATTTAATATTAATTAAAATAAAGTAATTATTAAGCTATTAGTTATTTCACTTAATAAAACTTTAAACAATTATATAATTAATAGGTTATATAATATAATTAATATGGTAAATGTTTATAAAAGATTATAATTTTTCTTTTTTCTTTTTTTATTTTTATTATTAATCAATTTTAATTAATTAAATCTTTAATATATTTATTAATATATTTTTAATTTTCTTTATTAGCTATTAAATTTTAAATTAACTCTATAAAATTAACTAGCTTATTAAGTTACTTTAAATTAATATATTATTAAATTTTATACTTTTTTAAAAATTAAATTAAATAATAATATTAAACCATAAAATTATATATGCTTAAGTATTTAATATATTTAAATAATTTGTTTAAAATTTCCAAAATTAGTTAAGTTAAAATATAAGTTACTTTACAAGTTAATTAAATAATTGTAAGGAAATAAGTAAGACAGAAAGGATAAGACCCATAGGTCTTATATTTATTACCTCTCGTTTATATAAACGAGAGGTCCTCTTAAATTCTTTAAGCTTTAGTTTCTATATTAATTAAAGTTGTTAATTATCCATTATTACCTAGTTTACCTTTCTTATAATAATTAATTCTTTTTATAAAGAAAAGGTTTAAAATTTTAGAATAAATTTATATATAAAAAATTATTTAAAATATTAATATTAAGTATAATTTAAACTTATAACTATTATATAATCATTATAATATTAAAGTTTTTAATTAATTAAATAATATAAATTATTAAAAAAGAAAAAGCTTTATTTTTAATTAATAATATACTTTAAATACATATAAGCCTACTTATTAGGTTATATACTTTACATATAACCTTAACATTTTAAAACTATAATAAATTATAATATAATAATAATTTATTAATATTTATTTCTTTAATTTCATATACTTATATAATAAAATTTTAATAATATTATTGTTCTTTAATATAAATAATTAAAAAGATATTATATAAGTTTTGTTTTTAAAAACCTTTTAACTTTAATTTTAAATAACTTAAATTATAAATGTAAGCAATTAACACTATGTGATAATAAGCGATGTTTAAAGCGGTAAAATTTTATTAATAATAAAAATTAATTTTACGTATAAATAAGTAAAGTTATATATATATATTATAAATCTTTTACATAATAATAATAACATTTTTAATACTTAAACTTTTAATAAATATTATAATATATAATTAATTAATAAACTTATAAACCTTATATATATTATTTAATTTAAATATAATATTTTTAATTATTTATTTTAATTATTATATAATATAAAATTATTATTACATTTTTAAAATATATTTAAATTTAAATGATTTATACTAAATAAAAAAAATAATATTTTAACTTTTATTAAAAAAGCTTTTTTAAAAAATAATAAATAAATAATTACTTTAATAAATATTAAAGTTAACGCTTAAAAAACTTTAAGTTTTAATAATTAAAAAATAATATAAAATAAAAAAAGTATTATTTTATTTAATAATAAATTCAAAACTTTTAATTTTAATTTTATTTTATTATTATAAATATTATAAAACATAACTAATTAAATAAGCATATATAAACTTATATATTTTATACTTATAATATTTAAAAGTATTTTTACCTTAGTTAAACTTTTTCTTTTTTATATTAAATATAACTTTTCTTATTATATTTATTTTAACTATTAATTTAATCGAAGATTTTATATATTAAAACTTAATTTAAAAATTATTATAGGAAATAATAAGGTAATTAATAAGTGATTAATAAGAAATTAATAAGTAATTAATAAGAAATTAATAAGTAATTAATAAGGGAAAATAAAAAAAACATTTAATCTTTATAAAAACGAAAAGAATATTATTAAATAATATATTTAATTTTATATATTTTAGTTTTAAATTATAAAGTTAATTTAAAAATCTTAAAATCCTTTTTAAAGCTTTAAACGATTAAGGCTTTAAGTTATTAAAGTTTTAAAGCTTTTATATATATAAAATTTAATATTTTTACTAATTTTTTATTTCAAGTTTTTTAAAAAATATATATAAATAAAACTTTAAATTTCTATTTAAATAATATAAGATATATATAACTAACCCTTTTCATTAAAGAATTATTAAAAATTAAAAATAAAGTTTTAAAATTAAAAGGTATATAATTATAATTATATATAAATTTTATTATATAATTATAATAATATAATAGTAATAATTGTAAAATTAAAATTTAAAGCTTAAGTTTAAATCTTATATAAAGTAAAAATTTAAAGAATTATTAAATAAATAAATAAATAAATAAATAAATAAATAAATAAATAAACACATAAATAAACATAAATTAAACAAGAATATTTAAAAGGTATTAAAATGAAAATAAATTTAAAAATAAAGATTTAACCTTTAATTAAAATATTACCTTTTTTTACTTTATTTTTAATTTAAAACTTAACTTAAAACCTTTATAACTAGTTTTTATAAGGAAAATTTTTAAAACCTTTTATTTTATTTTTTTAAAAATCCTTCGAATTTAAGCTTAAATAAAAAATAAAGTTATAATTTTTTTAAAAAAAGGGTTTAAAATTTTATAATATATTAATAAACCTTTTATTAAATAATTAATAAACTTTATTTGTTTATAAGAGCAATTACGATAAAACGAATGATTAAGATTTTAAGTTTAAATTTAATAACCTAAGCTTTACTTCTAAAGTATTAATACTAATTTATTTTTTTAATACAGTTAAATAAAACTTCGTTTTATTTAAAGCATTAACCTTTACTCCTTTATTTAATTTATATAAAAGCGTATAATAACTCCTTTACCCATAGTTTAATAAATACCTTTTAAAGAAATTTCCTTTATTTTTTTTATTTATTTATTTATTTTACGCTTTATTTTTACACGTTATTTATTTATTTATTTACCTTTTTTAATTATTATTTATTTTTTAAAAAGTTTTAAATAAAATTTAAACTTAAGCTATTATTTTAAATTATATTATTTTTATTATTACATTATTATAATTACGTAATAAATTTTTATAAGTAAAGGAATTATTATACGCTTTTATATAAGCTAATAAAAAAGTATAAGTTAATGTTTTAAATAAAACAAAGATTTATTTAATTATATTAAAAAATAAATTAATATTAATATTTTAAAAATAAAGCTTAAGTTATTAAATTAAAACTTAAAATTTTAATTATTTATTTCATTATAATTGCTTTTAATTTGAAATATAATTATAAATATATACTTTTTAATTTTAAAAAAAATATTTTAAATTTTAAATATTTTTAAATAAAAACTTAATAAAAATATTAAATATTATTTATATAAAACTTTTAAAACTTTTAAATTAACTTTTTTATTTTAAATTATAAAAAAAATTATAATTATATAATTAATATTAAAATATATAAAACTAAATATACTTTTTAATAAAGTTTTGTTATTTTAATAGTATCGAATTTTAATAGTACCTTATCTTACCAGATTTGAATAGTGGTAGGTAATTACCATTAATTATATAACGTTTTAAGCCCTTTTCGAAAAGTTGTACAAAATTGCGAATAACTTTAGCAATATAAGGTTAATCTAATTAAGACTTATATCCTTTGGAAGAGCTAATTAAGGCAATTCTAATAATATAAATATCATTCCGGTACACCTACTTTTGGCTATATAAATTAAGTAAGAATGTAAATGGTAGTTAAAGCTTAATATTACGTGGCGCCTTTTAGTTGTATTACCTTGCCATAAATGTACGTATAAACTAAATTAAACTAACTAAATTAAACTAATTAAATTAAACTAATTAAATAAGATTAATTAAATAAAACTTATAATAATAGTTAGGTTAAAAAGCTTTACGTGACATAAGGCTTTTAGCTGCTATTTACCTTCTCGGCTAATTTTCATGCTTAAAAGAAGGTGTATTAAAATGAAATTTATATTGCTAAAATCGCCTTAATTAGCTTTTCCAAAGAATTTAAATCCTAGTTATATATACCTAATATTACCAAAGTTATTTACATATCTTTAAAAGGAGCTAAAACTTATACACGATTAATAACATTAGCCTACCACTATTTAAATTTAATAAGGTAAGGTATTATTAAAATTTAATACTATTAAAATAACAAAACTCTTTTAATAATACTTTTATTATTTTTATAACTTTAAAATTAATAAAAAATTAAATTTATAAAAATTAAAAGTTAATTTTTATTTATTATTTTATTATTTTAAAATAATTTTAAAAAGTAATAAATAAAAAATTTATATTTAATTTAATAGTTTAAATATTAATATATTTATTAATAAATTTAATATTTTATTTTATTTTTTTATTTTTACCCTTATAATATTTATTATACCTACCATACCTATTATACTTATTACACTTACCACACCTATTATACCTATCACACCTATTACACTTATTACACTTACCACACTTACCACACTTACCTATAGTTTTTATTATAGCTCTTATCGCACTATTACATCTCGAAATTTTTAAAGTAATTAACACTTAAAATTTTCTCGATAAAAAATTCTTAATAAGCTTTTTTAATTTAATATAATAACTTTTATAAAACTTAAATATATATATTATAATTTTTTTACGTAATAATAATAACATTTTTAATATTTAAGCTTTTAAAATATAAGAAAAAAATAAAATAAAATAAAAAGCAAATGGAAAAAATATTAAAAAAATTAATAAAACATTTAAAAAACGAAAATAAAGTTATATTTAATATTAACGCTTAAAATAACCGTTTTAAAAAGAAAAAAATAAAATTTATAAGTTTTATATATATTACCTTTTATTTATATAAACGAATTTTTTTTAAAATTTTAAGCTTTAATTTTTATATTAATTAAAATTATTAATTATTTATTATTATTTAATTTGCTTTTTTTATAAAATAAAAGTTTTAAATTTTTATATATTTTTAAAATATTAAAAGTTTATAATTATATTATATTAAAGTATTATTAATATATTATTAGTTTAATTATTATTTATATAAATAATTTTATTTATTTTTAAAAATTAATTTTTTATTAAAGCTTTTATAAATAATTAACACTTACGTTATATATAAAACGGTAAAATTTCACCATTAATAAAAATTAACTTTATATATAAATAAATAAAATTATATATATAATTTTTAAACTTTTTTTATTTTTAAAAATTATAAATTTATTTTTTATTTTAATTATAATGTTATAACTTATGTTAAAGTATTAAAGATTATTTAATTAAATGTAAAATAAGTTATAATATTAAAAGTAAAGCTAAGTTATATAAAACTAAGATATAATTAATATAAGTTAAGTTTATAATTACTTTATAATTATTAATAAAACTTAATGTTTATCGCTTATTATTTACTTTTTTTAAAAAAAATTAACGCTTTTATTAATTTATTATTAAAAATTTTCGTTTAAAAATTTTAAATTTATTATCGTTAATAAATACACTTAATAATTTTTATCGTAAACTTAATTATTAATAGCTTATTAATTAACATTATTATTTATTACTTAATAACTTAACTTTTACTTAAAGTTTTTAACTTAAAATTAACGTTATTATAACTTAAAAACTAATATAATAAAAACTAATATAATAAAAACTAATATAATAAAAACTAATATAATATAATATTATAACTTTAAAGTTATAACCTTAAAAATATCGTTTTAAATATTAAATATAAATATTATATACTTTATATTAATACTTAAATATAATTTTTATATCTTTTTAAAGAAAATTATAAGCTATTATTACTACGTAATAATAAGTAATGTGTAAAGCGGTTAAATTTTATCGGTAATAAAGATTAGCCCCACGTATAAATAAGTGAAGTTATATATACACATTATAATTTTTTTACGTAATAATAACAACATTTTTAATATTTAAGCTTTTAAAAACAAATATATTATATAAGAAAAAGCTTAAAAGAAAAGATTAGAAATTAATATATATAAAAATATTATATTAAATATATAAGTTAATATTTATTATTATAAAGGAATTTTTTGCTTTAACATTTTCTCCTTTGCTTTTACCTTTTTTATTAATATTTAAAGTTATAATAATATTAACTTTAATAATTATTTTAAAACTTATTATAAAATTATAAATATTTAAAAACTCATTATAAAATTATAAATATTTAAAAACTTATTATAAAATTATAAATATAAATATTAGCGCTTTCGCTTATTAGGTTAAAATAGTTAATATTAACTTAGTTTGTTTTCTATTTAATATTATTAAAAGTATTAGCGTTAATCTTTTCCTAATATAATTAAATCCTTTTATATTTTATTTTTTTCTTTTTCCTTATTTTTTATACTAATTATATATTAAATTAAAGATTAAGTAATAATCGCTTACTATTATTATTATAATATTTTTCTTATAACTTATTATTAATATTAATAAAATTATCTTTAATTTTATTTATTATTATATTAAAATATTCCTTTATATTATTAATAATATTTATTATAACTTAATATAATTTCTTAATAAATTTTTTAAATATATTTTATTTAATTTTACTATATTTAATAATTTAATAAATCTTTATAATAAATTCCTTAATAAGTTTTAACCTTTTATTTATATTATTTAATATAAGCTTTAAATAATTCTTTATATTTTTAATATTTATAAGTAATAATATTAGTTATAATATTAATAATTTAAATTATTATTATTATTTCTTTACTTTATTTAAAGCTTAAAGTAAAATTCCTTTAAGGAAAAAGGTATTATTAAAAGGCTAACATATCCTTTTTATTTAATTTTTATAATAATTATATAAAACTTATATTAAAAAATTTAATATTAATAATAGTTAATATAATATTAAATCTTAATATATTATTATTATATATATAAAAAGCCTTTAAATTATATTAATTTAATAATACTTAAATATAATTATAAAATAAAAAGTTTAGGTTTTATTAAATAATATAACTAATTTAAGTAATATTTTATAATTTAATCTTAACGGTTTTAAAATAAATAATTATACTTAGTTTAATATTAATTAAAATATATTATAAACTTTTTAGGATTTCATTAATATTTAATTAAGGATATATTATAACTTAAATAATAATATAATATTAAAAACTTTTTATTATTTTTAACTTATTTTATAAGTTTTAATGATTATAATTTAAAGCGTTAAAACACTTATAAGTATATTTTTGCTTATAATTATTAAATTTCTTTTAATAATTTTTATTGGTATTTTTAATTAATTATAAAAAGTTAATAAAATTTTATATATTATAATAATAATTAATTTATACTCCTATAAGTATAAAAAATATATCGTTATAATTATAAATATTAAATATATTAGGTTAAGAAATAATAAAAGCTATTAAAGTAATACTTTAAACGTTATTATTATTATTATTATTATTATAAAAGGATTTAATATTATTATTATTATTATTAAAATGGCTTATATATAAACCTTATTTAAAAATTAAAATATTATTATTAAAAGAAAAAATAATAAAGTTTAAATCCTTAACTTTAATATTTTTAATAATAAATTTAATATTTACATTTAACATATTATTATATAATAATATTTTAACTTAATAATAATAAAAAGTAGTTATAATAAAAGGTACTTAATATTAAATAAAAGCCTTATTATATTAATATAAACCTAAGGAAATTATAAAGGAAATTATATAAGCATAGGATAAATATTTAATAAATATAATTATATTTTATAATAATATTAAAATAAATAAAATTTAAATAAAAAATATAAAAATACTTAAAAAAATAACATATAAGGTATTTAATAATATAAAAAAATAAGTTCTTAATATTATAATATATATTATATAAGCTTATATAATTTTAAATATTTAAATATATTTATATTATATTAAAATATAAGGTTATAAAAATTAAAGAATTTAAAAAAAATATTATAAAAAAAGTTTAAAAAATCTTAAATATATAAAGGTTTTATATATAAGTATATATAAATAAGTTTTAAAACTATTACTTATACTAATATAATATAAGGTAATTACTTATGTAAATATAATTTATCTTTTAAAAGTTATAAAAGAATAGTGCTATTTACTTTTCGAATAAGATTAGGCTAATTTAAAATCTTTTAAAAAAATTTAATAATAAAATTATTTTAATATTAATCTTAAAAATCTTTATAATTAACTTATTTTTAAATTCTTTATTAAATAAAACCTTAAATAAGTTAATATTAAAAATATTTAATACTTTATTAAGCTTAAACTTTAACTCCTTTAATATTATTAGGTTAACGTTATTATATTTATTTAAAAATTTTATTATATTTTATATTAATAACTTTTATAAATATTACTAATTATATGTTTATAAATAATCTTTTTATTTTATAAAATATTTAAATATTAGCTTTGTTTTTATTTAATTAATTTATTAATTTATAAACTTTTTAATTTTATAAGACATTTATTTATTATTATTGCCTTAAATAATAATCCTTTTTATTTAAAGTTTTTTTATATAAGTTAAAGTTTTTTTATATAAGTTTATATTTTATAGTATTTTATATAATTAAATAATTAAAATCACCTTATATATATATTAATATAAGGATATATTAACTTTATATATAAAATTCTTTACTTATTATATAATTAATAATGGTTTAATTTATTATATTAACTATTTCCTTAAAGATTTTCCTAGTAAAATATATCTTTTATATAGTTTAAAATATACCCACTTTTTAATAATAAATAATATTAACTTATATTTAACATTACACCTAGTTTTTATATTTATTATAGTATAATTAATTATTACTTTAACTTTCCTTTAATATAGCTTATATATTATTTTAAAATTAACTATATTAACAAAAATATTAAATATTAACAAAATTATTTAAGATTTAAAGCCATAAACAATTTCATTTAAAGATTTATTTAATACTATTAATTTAATATTGATTAAATTATACTATAACGTTAAAATAATATTAACTTATACTTATTTTAATATAAAATAATAAAACCAAATTATAGTTTTAATATTTTAATTTTTCTTTTTTATTTAATTATTAATTTATAGGTAATAACTTATTAATATTACTAACTTTGTTCTCATTTTTATAAAAATGATTTGTTATAACTTTAATATAAATTTAAGATTTTTATTTAATATTACCTTTAATAGCAATCCTTAATTTAATAACATTAAGGGTTTTAATATTAAATTTGCTTAATATATAACTTTATATTTAAAATACCTTAGGATTAATAAAACCTTTTTATTAAATTTATATATAATAATTATTAATAAGTTATAATATATAAATCCTTTAATTATTTATAAAGTATTTTTTAATAATATTAATAATAATTTTATTATAAAATCTTATATTATTATATAATAAAGTATTAAAATAAAATTAATTAGTAATAATTCTCTTAATAGCTTTAAATAGTCAATTCTATTCTTTTAATAATATAAATATTAATTAATATATTTGTATATTTTCTTTAAAAGGTTTTAAATTAATATATTTTCCGATTTTTATATTATATATTTAAGTTTAAAATAATGTTTAACATTATATATAAGCTTTAAAAGCTTTTTAATATATAAAGAAAGTATTATTAATCTTTATTAACTTATATTATTAATATAATATATAAATTTATTTTTAATTTTATATTAATATTTTTTTTCCTATATCTTTTTTATTATCCTTTATAAATAGGAGAATTTCCTTTAATTAATATAAATATTTATTTTTATTATAATTATTAATAATTCTTTTCTTCAAGTTTTTATTTATTATTACTTTTATATTAATATAATAATTAAAATTTTCTATTATATTATTTAATATTAACTTTTATAAATCATTTCTCTTTATAATATTATCACTTATAGCTTTTATAGGTAAATATAAAAGTATATTTAATATTAAATTTGTTTTTTAAAATATAATAAATATGTAAATTAAATTATAATAAATATATTAATATAATTATAAGCCTATTATTTATTTTATTAATATCTAATATTTTTAAAAATATTTAATTTATAATATCCTTTATTATATTATAATCTATTAAAATAATAATAAGTTTTTTATATAATTAAAGTTGTACTTTATATTATTAATAAGTTTAAATTAAATAAATTACTTTAAGTTTTATAGTTATATATTTAATCTTTATTCTTATTATTACCTTTAATAACATAAGTTATATTTTATTAATAAATATATATTTATTATCTTAAGTTATATTTAAATAAAAGATTATTACTTTAAAGTCTTATTATTTAAATATATTAATTTTTAAAAATATAATATCATTATAATCTTAATATATAAGCTTTAAAACATTTAATAATTTATTTTAAAGAATTTTAAATAACTCTTTTTTTAAATTTATTAATTTAAAATTATTCTTCCTAATATATTTATATTTAATTATTATTATTAATAATATCTTTATTTTTTCTCTTTTTATTATAAATATTTTTATTTTATACTTTTATAAAGATAAAACCTTTTATTAATACTAAAGAATATGTTTTTATAAAGAGGTAATTATATTAATATATATTTTAAGGTTTGTTAAAATAATTAATATTTTAATCTTGTTTAAAGCTTTTACTTAGTCTTTAATTATTAAAATTCCTTTACTATTAATATTAAAACTAAATAATTCAATAGATCTATATTTAAAAAGGGTTTTCTTTAAGTTTATTATAAGTTTAACTTTATTAAATAAACTAAATTTTTTTTTAAATAATATATATAATTTTTAAATATATTATTATAAATAATAATATTATTAATATATACCTTTACAAAATCTTTAAAAGGTTTTAACCATTAATTTATAAATCTTTATTTAAATATTAATAAATTTTTAAAACTTATAAATATAACTTTAAATATTTTAAGTCTTTTTAATAATACTATTATTATCTAATTAATATATTTCTTAATTATTAACAATTAATAAAAAATTATAAAACATTAATAACATTAAAATATTACTTACTAATTAATTATAATATTATATCCTTTTATTATAATAAAAAATAACTATTTAATAATATAAATTTACTAAAAAGTTTAAAGTTAATAATAACTTAGCTTTTATATTTACCTTTTATTATATATTATATAATAAAATATAAATAGCTAAAGGATATTAGCTATTTTATTCATTTCATTTTACCTTAATTATATAATATATTAAATATTTAATTTAAAAATTTTCTATCTTAAACTTAAAAGAGATAAACTTATTTTACTTTAAAATATTTTTATTAATTATTAATAAGTATAATTATTAATAAGTATAATTATTAATAAGTTTAATTATTAATAAGTTTAATTATTAATAAGTTTAATTATTAATAAGTTTAATTATTAATAAGTTTAATTATTAATAAGTTTAATTATTAATAAGTTTAATTATTAATAAGTTTAATTATTAATAAGTTTAATTATTATTTTCTTATTTTTTAATAATTTAATAATTCCTTTATCCTTTTATATCTTATATTTTTTTACCACTTTAATTAAATTATTACCAAATTTTATATCTTTTATATAATAATATATTTTATACTTTAATATTATTTCTAATATTTCTTTTAGTTTTAATATATTTAATAATAATATTATATTAATATTAAAGCTTTTTTTATTAAAAAATCTTATTATTAAAATATAATATTTCTTTAATAATATTATTTATAATAAATTATATTATTAAATGATTTGCCAAAATTATATTATTATTATAAATATTTATAATTACTTATATTATATTAACTTTTCTTAACTTATAATATAATATCTTTAAGTATTAATTTCTTTAATATATTTTAATTTTATCTTATAATAAATTATAACTTTTTTATTAATATTACTTAAAAATATTATTTCCATTAATATTAATATATTATAAATATTATATATTATATTAAAATATTTAAATATAAATTAAAGGTTTTTTCTTATTAATAAATTAATATATTTTATTCTAATAAATATTATTATTAAAAGAAAAATAATAATATATATAATTTATATATAATATTTAATTTTGAATAATATTTTTTAACTTTATAAACTTAATATATATTTTAACATTTAAATAAATTATTATTATTATTATTAAAGTTTTAAAATAATTTAAGGTTATATTATATTATTTATAAAATTTACTTTTAAATAGTAAATTTAGCTTTAAATAACTATTATATATTTATACTTTTATTTTAATATATAATAAAATTTTCATTACATTTTATATTATTAAAATGTTAATATAAAATTTTACTTTTTTATGCATTATAATTTAAAAGCTTAAGTGTTAAAAATGTTGTTATTATTACGTAAAAGTATTGCAATGTGTGTGTATAATTCCACTTATTTATACGTGGGGCTAATTTTTATTATTAGTAAAATTTAACCGCCTTATACACCGCTTATTATTACGTAGTGTTAATAATTATAAATTTTTTAACTTTAAAAACTTTAAAATTTTTAATAAAATTTATAATTTAATATACTTATGTAAGCTATTAATACCACGTGATAATAAGCGGTGTATAAAGTGGTTAAATTTTACCGGTAATAAAGATTAGCCTTATATATAAATAGGTAAAGTTACACACACACATTATAATTTTTTTACGTAATAATAATAACATTTTTAACACTTAAAAACCTTTTAACTTAAATTAATATAAATAATTAATTTGTTATTATAAATATTAATAATATTAATTTTTAAATATAAGTGTTTTTTTAAATAATATTTCTTTAAAACTTCTTTTAATATAATATTAATAAATTTAATATTATTTATACTAAAAACCTTATTTATATTTAATATTTTTTCTAAATTTATATTATTAAAAACTTTATTAAAGATATTTTAAAGAATACTTTTTTATATTTTAAAAAATATTTATCTTAAATTTCCTATATAAATAATTTCTTATCATTTAAACTTTTCAAATATACATTTTCATTAACTTAAAAATATATTCTTTTTATTTTAATTATAAGCCTTATATTTAATAATTTAAATAAGGTATAATTATTAATATAAATATATTTAAAATAATTTATGTAAATATTAAAAACTTTATTACATTTTTAATAAATCTTTTTCTCTTTATTATTTACTTAAATTACTTTAATATTTATATTTAACTTATTACATATTAACTTTATAAAATGGTGGGAATTATGCTTTAATTATTTTAAATCTATCTTATAATTATTTATTAAGAAATAATTATTTTATATTAACTTTACTTTTTTATTTACTTTATCCTTATTATCTTATTTAAAAAATATTTTATCTTTTAAATAACCATTACCTTTAACTCCTTTTTTAACTTATTAATGTTAATAACATTAAACAAATTATTAACTACTTTAACCATTATATTTGTTTTTATTATAATTAAAGCTTTTACCTTTATAATTATTACTATTACCACTATAATTATTATTTTTAAATATAAAATAATAAGAATTAATTTATTTAAAAGTATTATTATATACTTAATAATTAAAATCTTTATTTTTATTATAATTATAATTATCTTTATTTCTTTTTTAATAATAATAAAATTAATAATTACTATTATCCTTATTAATAACTTATATATTATTATGATTATTTTAATTATATTATAAATTTATAATGAACTTTTAGTTCTATAATATTGTAATTACCTTATTAAAATTAATGATAATTTTAATTATAAGTAACTTTAATAAATCCTTATTACTTTAGGAAAAAAAAGCTTTATATTAAACTTTATTATAGTTTTTAATATAAAAGATAAAATTGTTAATAATTATAATTATTATAAAGGGTATAATAAAAGTTTATAAATTAAAATTAAAATAATTATAAATATAATTTATATATTAAATTATCTTATTTATTTATAAAGAATAATAATTATAAACCAAATTTATTATTTAAGCTTAAAAATTAGTATCTTATAATATTATCTCTTTACCCCATTTAGCTTTAAAGAAATTAAAGGTTATTATACTTTTAAAAATCTTAAACTTAGCAAATAATTAAGCTAAATAATAATTTAAACTATCCTTTATTAATACCCTTTTTTCTTTAATTTAAATTATTTATTATTTTATAATATTTCTATAATAAAGCTTCTTAAAATGAAATTTAAAAACTTTTTTACATATATTATTAATTATTATATTATTAAAAGCAATTACGATAGAACGAAAAATTAAAATTTTAAGTTTTAATTTAACAGCTTAAGCTTTACTTTTAAAGTATTAATATTAATTTATCTTTTTAATATAATTGAATAAAACTTCGTCTTATTTAAGGCATTAACTTATACTTTTTTATTAGTTTATATAAAAGCGTATAATAACTCCTTTGCCTATAATCATTAATTATATTAATAAAAACATAAATATTATATTAAATTATAATGATTTTATTTACTTATTTATATTTATTTATCTTATTAATTATATTATTATTTAGTATAAATAAGCTAATTTATTTTAGCTTTTAATTGTTAAGATTATTTTTTAAATAATAATAATATTTTAAAAATATTAGTTAAAGCGTTAATTATTAATAATATTAAACTATTATTATACTTATTATAGTTTAAATAAAAAAGTTAAAAGTGGTTATTAAATTATAGCTAAATAACTTTACTTAAGTAGTTATATTAGTATTATTATTAGTATAATTTTATTTATATTAATTAGCCTAATATAATTTATCATTAAATATATTAATATATGTTTAAATGTTAATTATATAATATAAATCTATTATATTAACTTATAAAATTAATAAGATTATAATTAATAAATATAATACTTTAATTATTTATAATATATTATAAAGAAATAATAATAATGTAAAGGAATTAAAGATTTATTTATTACTTTATTATTATAAAATAACCTTAAAAGTAAATGTTTTTAAAATTAATATTAAAACTATTAATAATTTAATATAAGCTTTTATATAATATGTTAATTTAATTTAAATTTGCTTTAATAATATCTTTAATAATTAAATATATAAGGTTTATATT
Organism: Hypoxylon sp. EC38; assembly: GCA_002120335.1. Classification (NCBI taxonomy): domain Eukaryota; kingdom Fungi; phylum Ascomycota; class Sordariomycetes; order Xylariales; family Hypoxylaceae; genus Hypoxylon; species Hypoxylon sp. EC38. The sequence continues at coordinate 248,901 of KZ111258.1, forward strand.
TGCTTTAATATTATAGTAATAAATATTAATTATATTTATTTTAATATTATAATAATAAATGTTATTTCTATTCTTTTTAATAATAAAATAATAAGTTTTGTTTAAGTGAACTTTAATTAAAAGTTAAATGTGAAGTATTTGTTAATAATATAAGTAAGATTAATTGAAATATTATAAGTTTTAATATTAATTTAAATATATACTTAAATAACTAAGGGGGTAGTTTAATAATTGAACTTTTTTTAAATAGTAAACTTTTAATTAAGTTATTATATGTTAATAATATTTCCTTAAGGATTAATTATATAAATCTTAAGAATATAATTTTTATTATTAATATAAAAAGTATTGTTAAAGTTTATAACATTATTGTTAATTATGTTTTAATAGTTAACGCTATTATACTAGGTTTTAAAAATATTACTAAGGCCTGATTTAATATTTAAAATAAATTTAACATTAAATAAATTATAAATAATAGCTTTACTTTTAAGCTTAAAATATTTTAAGGTTTTTTATAAGTTATGTTACGAATTAAATTAAGGAAATTAACAACTTATTTAAAAATGTTATAAAACTTTATAATATTAATAACTTATTAAGCTTTATATAATAGCTTAAATTTTAATAAATTTCTTATATATTTTATTTAACTTATTATTAATAGTTAATATAAGTTTTAAAAGGTTTTTATATATATTAAAATTTAAGTAATATTAATTAATAATAACTTTAATATATGTTTTAAATTTAAATATTAATTAATAAATATTATTATTTTAAATATTTTTTTCTTTTTTTATAATAATTATATACAATTAGAAAAAACTTAGGTAATAATTATAAAAATAATAATTATTATATAGAGAAATAAGTAAGATTTAATAATAAAAAAACTTGAATAATTTTTTAATAGTTAATATATTTATTAATTAAAAAGTATTAGTAAATAATGGTTAAATTTATAAGTAAATATTTTATATTATATAAAAGAGTAATGACTTAGTAGAAAACCTTTAAACGTTAGGAAATTACCTTTTACTTTTTAATATAAAAATATAAGATATTATGAAATTTAATTAAAAAAGTAAATAAAGCTTTAAAGAAATAAGAATTATTATATTTAATTTAAGAAATAAATTAACTAATTATAGGATATTATAGTATATTTTTGTAAATATTAATAAATTATAAGTTTTAAATATTAAAATATTAAAAAAATTATAAAGTATTTTACTTATAAATAACTTAATATATTAAAAGCATTAAGTTGCCTTAACTAATTATTAGTGAATAAGTAAATTAAATAAGTAATTTAAAAAAAGTAAAAAAGTAATATTAAAATATTATTTCTTGAAAGAGAAATTATATTAGTTGTTTTATAATAGGTAAAAATGCTATTAAATATTAAAGATTATTTAATTAAGTATAAAATAAGTTATAATATTAAAAGTAAAGCTAAGTTATATAAAATTAAATTATAATTAATATAAGTTAAGTTTATAACTACTTTGTAATTGCCGAAAAAACCTAATGTTTATTATTTATTATAAGGGTTAAATGTTTAAAGTAAAGCATAAATGTAAAGCTTATATATTTTAAATTTTTTAAAGCTTTTTTTATTTTAATTTATTAATAGCCTTATAAACTTTAACTTATAATTACGACATTATTAATTTTTATAACCTTACATTTTTCCGAGATAAAACTTAACGATATTATAATTATAAAGTTACATTTTTTAAGGGAATAAATTAAAATAAAAAAGGCTTTAAAAAATTTTCCTCGCGAAAAATAAAGCTTATAAGGCTATAAGCGCTATTAATAAATTAAAATAAAAAAGGCTTTAAAAAATTTAAAGTTTTTAACAATAATATTAATAACAATTAAAAAAATAGGTAAAAAAGGTAATATCCTAATTAAAAATAAAGTTTATAACTATTAGAAATATTAATTAATTAAGCTTAAATTAAATATAATACTTTATAAGTAACATATTATTATAAGATATTAATAATAGTATTAATTATTATTAATAAATAAATAATATTTAATATTACTTTAACTAAACGCTAAAATCAAACTAACTTAAACCTAAATATTAATTTAAAACATTAAAGCTAAACTAATTTAAATTTAAATAATATATTAAAAAGTAATATTAATACTACCTTACTTAAAATATTTAAATTATTAAAGCTAACCTAACCATATAAAACAATAATACATTAATCTATTAGCTTTAAAAGAATACTTTTTATAAAGTTAAAGTTTAACTTTAACCCCTTTAAATTAATAAATAAATTAACCTTAAATATTATTAAACCTATATTACTTTAACTTTAAAAAATAGTTATAAAGTTAATCATTAAGTTTAATTTAAATAAACTAGCTATAAAAGATAATTAAAGCTTAGCTAAAAACAACCTTTTTAAACCTTATAATATATATAGCTAAAATCCTTAAACTTAAAATTAATATTAATATTATTATTATTAATATAATTATCTTTATTCCTTTTAAACAAATAGTTAAAATCCTTAAACTTTAAATTAATATTAATATTATCGCTATAATAACTAATAGCCTTTTTATTAATAATAAAATCTTATATATTTATATTATTAATGTTATATATATTTCTAATAACCTTTTTACAATTAAACTAAAAACATTTATTAATAAACGGTAAGGATAAATAAATAAAAGCCTTAGTAAAAGATATATTATTTATTAAAAATATAAATATTATATAAAAGTTTATAAATTTCTTATTTAATATATTTTTACAAATATTTATAATAATATTATATAACTTTAAAATATAAAAAAGCTAAACCATAATATTATTTAAAATATTTTAAACAAAACAAACGAAGAAATATTTAAAAAATATATTATATAATTAATATTATAAATAATTTTAAAATATACCTTTTAAGTTATAAAATATTATAAGTAACTAATATAATATATATATAATTAATACATGTTAATTATCGCATAACTTAAGAAAAATAGTAAATATTTTATTATTAAATGTTTTATATATGTTAATATAAAAGAAAAAAGTATTATTAAAATCATTAATTTTATAAAAATTATTTTATATTTAAATATATTAATTTATATTATTTACATTAAACCAAGGTTTTTTAATTAAAGGAATAATATAAGCCCTTTTTACGCCAATTATAACCTTTATTAAATGATAATACTTATTTTATAATATTATTATAAATCGATTTAAAATATATAAGCTTTAAGCCTTTAATTAAAGTACCTTAGCGATATAAATATTACGATATAACTTTAATAAATTATTATATAAAAATTGTTAATAGGTAAAATTTAAAGTAATAAAATATAATTTTATAAGATATAATTAAAAAGGTAATATAAGCTATTAACACCATTTAATGGTAAACGGTGTATAAGGCGATTAAATTTTACTAGTAATAAAAATTAATCTTATATATAAATAGGTGAAATTATATAAACATATTATAATTCTTTTATATAATAATAATAATATTTTTAATACTTAAGCTTTTATAATAATACCTTTTCGTTATAACTTATATTATAAGATAATTAAATTTATATTTAATTTAATATTATTATTTATTTAATAAGGCATTATGCCTAAGATAAAAATATTAAACCTTATATAATAAAATAATAATTAATTAAAAATATTAATAATAAAAAAAAAGCAAAAGATTATTATAAGTAACCTTTAAGAAATTATATAAGAATAGAAAAAAAGATTAAATCTTTTTATTATTTAATAACTAAAATTGTTATAAGCATTAAGCGAGAAGTAAAAAAAGGAAATAATAAGTTAATTATTACTAGCTCTTAGCAAAGAATTTAGTAAGGATAATAAATACTTAATCTTAAGTAAAAATCTAATATTATATGGTAAAAAGATAATTAATATTATAACTATAATATAATTTTAGCTTTATACTATATAAATTACGGTAGTAAATTATAAATTACGATTATATAACTTAATTTAAAAAATAGTTTCGAAAATAAATAACCTTAACTTAAAATAGTTAAAGTAATAATTAAAAAATATCCTTAAGACATTTATAAAGCCTTAAACAAAAGGATTTAATAAAGCTTTAAAGGAAATATATAAAATAAGTAAATAACCTAAAATTTAAACTAAAAAATCGCTAAGAAGTTATAAACCTTTAAAAGTAATAACTTTAAGCTATAAAAAACCTAAGAAGTTATTATTAAATTTAATAATAATAATAATAATAATAAATCTAAGCCAAATAGTAAAAGCTAAAGTAAAAGCTAAAGTAAAAATAAAAGTAAAATACTTATTAAAATTAAATTTAATAATATTAATTTATCTAATAATTTAAATTCCTTTAATAGTAATAGCTTTAGCTTTAATAATAATAACGGTAATAATTTAAACATTTTAAATTTTAATTCCAATTTTAATTTAAACTTAAAATCTAATTATTATTAATATAGAAAATATACCTAAGCCAAGTATAAAAAGGATAAAAATAAATATAAGTCCAAATTTAAAAAATATAAGTTAATTTAAAAATATTTTAACTTTAGCTTTAATAAGGAAAATTATTTAAAGGATTAAAACAATTGGCATATTTATTAAAAAGCTTTTATACTTTCTTTAAAAAAATAGGTTATATTAAAGGGAAGAAGTTTATTAAGCTTAATAAATTAAAGATTATTAAGGTAATTATATATATATATAAATAGGTTCTTTTAAATTTTATAAATAAAATAAAAAAGGGAATAAAAATATTAAAGCTTTTTAATAAAACTTATACCTTAATTAGTAAGGCTTATTAATAAAACTTATAAAATATCTTATTTAAATATAAGTATAATAAAAAGGACCTAATTAAATATAGCTTATAATGGCGGCTTATCGTATAAAAAGTTTATAAGTTTAAAATAAAATTTAGTAAAAATAATAAATTATAATATTTTTAATACGTTATAAAAATAAGATAAAAAAATAGATAAACATTATATAAAAAATAATAAAAAAATAAAAATTTACTATTACAAAGGTTATTAATAACTTTATTAATAAATTTAAGGCTAAAGTTAATAAAGGCTATAATGATTAATTAAATAACACGTCGTATAATATATAACACGATAGTAAAAATTAACCTGGTAAAAAGCTTAAGCGGTTTATAAAATTACCTAATTAAGATTTTAAAAAAGAACCTTTATGTTATAAGTATAGCAAATATAAATATACCTAAAAGTTTTATTTAAATAATAATTCGAATAAAACATAATTATAAACCTTAGCATTAAATTATATTATATAATATTAAAATATTAATATTAATCCTATATTATTTTAACAATTTTTACAATATGTGATAAAAAAAGGATATATTTAACAAAAATAAATAACGTTAACTTAACATACCTAATTTAATTATATTAAGTAAAATAATATAAAACCAATTTAAGTTTTTAACTACCTTAGGTAATATTAAAACTATATAAATTATCATATATTACTATTTAAACATAAAAGGTGGTTAACATATATAGCTTAATTAAATATAAGTATATATATAACTTATTTCTAATAAATATAAGAGCGAATATATATATTATTAATAATAAAAAAACTTATTAAAAGTATTATAATAAAATTACTTAAAGGATATATAATTAATATAAAAGGTAGGCTTATTAAAGTTATAATAATAAATATAATTTAATTTAATTTAATTAGTAATAATAAATAATACAATTTAACTATACTATTATATTATTTATACATTAAAAACTTTTCCTTAAAAATTTTCTTAAAAGAGGTATTTTATAAGACTAAAAAATACCTTAAAGGTAATAAAGTTTATAAACTTAATAATACCATTATAACATTTATTAATAATTATAAGTAAGGCTTTTTTTTATAAAAACATAAAAAGTTTAAACTTATAATAAAAGTTATTTAATAAGATTACGCGTTAAGGATAATATTATAAGAAATTATAAAGATTAAATCACTTTTAACTAAGTTTTTTACCTTATTATTTACAAAACTAATTAAAAAAGTAAGAAATAAATTTATTTTTTAGCATAAATAACTTTATTACTTTAGTATAAAAAGATTAAAATAAATTATATAATATATTATTAATATTAATTTAAATACTTCCCTTTTAATGAATCTTTTTTACTTTATATATAATTATATAAAGATTAAGAAAATATCCTTGAAAAATCTTTAAAAATAAAAATAATATATGGATAATATTATATAATATAATCTTAGTAAAATAAAACCCATATTAGTAAAAAATTATTAATATTTTAGCCTAATAATTAATAATAATAATAGGTATTAAACCTTTAAAAGTTATAAGTTTAAAGATAAAATATTTAATATTTTAATTATTTATATAATATATATTTATAAAACCTTTAAAACTCTATTTATTTAATCTAATAATTTTAAAAAATATTTAAGAATTTTTTAACTTAATAACAACTATAAGTTTAAAATGAATAAGATAAAGTTAATATATAATAAAAAAGATATAGAATTAATTACTTTTATATTATATAACTAATATTAAAATTAAATCCTTAAAAAAGGAATTTAGCTTTTTAAATATAAGAGTAAAGCTATATAAATAATTATGAAAATACTTTTATACTTTTGGAATAATATATTGGAAAATATTTCGAATATTATTAATTAAATTAGTACTTTTGTAATAAAGAATATAATATCTTATAAATATTATTGGAATAACCTTAAACTAAAATAAGATAATAAGTTAGATAATAAGTATTTATATATTCTAAATAGTTAATATATTATTTTTATTAAAAGAATATATTAAATTAAGTTAAAGAAACTTAAGGCCTAAGGGGTTAAAGCCTTATTTTTAAGCTATATTAGTATATATAACTTCCTTATTTAGTTAATAAATGAAATGTGGTATTTATAAATATTATATATTATTTTTTAAAAATATATAGGAAATATAAATAATATTTCTAATATATAAAATATTATTAAATCTTTACTTAAGTATATCCAAAAGTATTTATAATATAGAAAGTTATAAAAAAAGTTAATATATAAAATAAGGATAATAATATTATTAAAAAAAACTTTATTAAAAATAAAGAAGAAAATAAGTTATAAAAACGAGGTTATTCTAAAAAGAAAAAATCTAAAAACTATATATATAAAGTTTTTAATAATTTAGATAATATATATAATATATTAATATTTATTATTTAAAAGGGTAAAAGGTTAAAGGGTGTATATATTGAATTAAGAGGTGATATTTTTAATATTTATTTAATAAATAATTCATTCTATAAAATTAAATTTATAAAAAGGATTAGTAATTTTAAAAATTTAAATTATATTCTTAATTTTATTAAAAAAATATTAGCTATATAGGATTAATATAAATGAATCATTATTGAAAAAAATATTAGTTAGTTTTAAATATAAAATGTGGTTAAACATTATTAATGATAAAATTTATATTAATTTGAAATGTGGTATATTTAAATTTATATATTAATTTAAAGTTACTTATGGTTACTTTATTAATTTAAAATGGGTTTTAAGGAAGAAATATTAATTAAATGGTATGTTTAAAAAGTATAAGGGAAGAATTATTATAAGAAAATTTATTTAATATAAAAGTTTAAATTATAATAAAATTAAAGCTATTATAGTAAAAGTAGTATTATGGAAAATATTAATAGTATTTTTAATATTATTTAATTAGAATATTATTTAAATTAATTTTATTATTGCTTATTTAAATAATAATTTAAAAGAGATGATTTTTATAAAGTAATTCCTTATATTATAAAAGTATTTTAAAATATTCTTAAAAAAATGTAAGCTTTATTAATATAATAAAAAAATTATTAAATTATAATATATCCTATATAATTTAAAATAATTAAAGGTAGTTTAATAAAAGAAAGTATAAATTATTTTAAAAAAGTGTAGCTTTGTATATTTAAAAGTAAATAATGTAATATATGTTAATAGGAAAATAGGAAATATTATTATATTATATATTAATGATTAATTATTATTTAAATATAATGTTAAAAACTTAAAAAATCATGTAAAAGATATTAAAAAAGATATAGCTTTTATAAATTTAAATGATGTAAATTAATATTTAAAAGTATATATTATATGTTTTAGCTTTATAGGAAATATATAATTTAATTAAGAATAGTATATATAGAAAATGGTAGAAAATTTTAACCTTAATAAAAGTAAAAAGGTTATAATTTTGTTTAATTTAAAGATTTTAAAAGTGATAATATTTTATGAAAAGGATAATAAAGTTATTAATTATAAGATTAAAAAGTATATATTTTATATTAGAAAGTTAATATTTTTATTATATATAATTAAACTTAATATTAGCTTTATTATATTTATATAAGTAAGATTTATAAATAATTTTATTAAAAAATATTAAATAAGTATTAAATAAGTGATGTAATATTTAAATAATATTTAAAAAAGGTTTATTAAATATAAAAAACTTATTAAAAAATATTTTTATTAAAAGTATAACCTTTTAAAATTATTTAAAGTAATAGATATAAGTTATACTAATAATTTAAGTATTAGAAAATTAATTATAGGATATGTTTTTTATTTAGCTAGTGTATTAATTTTATGGTTAGTTAAATTATAAGTTGTAATAGTTTAAAGTTTTGTAAAAGTTAAATATATTGTATTAGTATTTATAGTGGTTAATATAGTATAAATTTGTAATTTTTTAAAGAAATTTAATTTTATATTAAAAGGTTTAATAATTTTATAAAATGATAATATGGTTATAATTAAATAAATAAAGGAAATTATTATAAACAAGTAAAAATAATATATATAAAAGGATTATTATTATGTTTGTTAAAAGGTTATAAAAGAAAATGTAAAGATTATATATATATTAGGTATATTTAATTTAGTAAATGGTATTAGGGATTATTTAATTAAGTGTAAAATAAGTTATAGTATTAAAAGTAAGGCTAAGCTATATAAGATTAAATTATAATTAATATAGGTTAGGTTTGTAGCTACTTTGTAATTGTTAATAAAACTTAATACTTATTACTTATTATTTGCCCCTTTTAAAAGAAGAAAATTAATACCTTTGTTAATTTGTTATTAAAAATCTTTATTTAAGGGTTTTAAATCTATTATTATTTATAAACATATTTAATAATCCTTTATTATAAACTTAGTTATTAATAGCTTATTAGTTAATGTTATTATTTATTACTTAATAATTTAACTTTTACTTAAATTCCTTAAAGTTTTTAACTTAAGATTAATGTAATTAAATTTATTAACCCTTTAATAACTTAAAAATTAATGTAATGAAAATTAACATAATATGATATTATAACTTTAAAGTTATAACCTTAAATGTTAAATATAAATAATTTATGCTAATACTTAAATACAATTTTTTCACCTTTTTAAAGGAAAAAAATATGTTAATATATATTAATATATAAAAAAAAGCTTAAAAGAAAAGCTTAAAGATTAATATAAATAAAGATATTATATTAAGTATTTAAGATAATGTTAATCATTATAAAAAAGTTTTTTCCTTTAGCATTTTTTCTTTTACTTTCGTTTTTTTTATTAATATTTAAGGTTATAATAGTATTAACTTTAATAACTATTTTAAAACATATTATAAAATCTTAAGTATTTAAAAGACTCGTTATAAAATTATAAACATTTGAAAAACTTGTGAAAGCTTAAGTGTTAATAATGTTGTTATTATTACGTAAAAGAATTACAATGTGTGTGTGTAACTTCACTTATTTATACGTGAGGCTAATTCCCACTGCCAATAAAATTTAACCGCCTCACACACCGCTTACCATTACGTGGTGCTAACAGCTCACAACTTGTTATAAAATTATAAATATAAGTGTTAATATTTTTACTTATTAAGTTAAAGTAGCTAATATTAACTTTATTTTTTTACTAAGGATTGTTTATTTAATATTATTAAAAATATTAGTATTAATTTTTTTTTTAATATAGCTAAATTTTTCCATGTTTTATTCTTCTTTCTTTTTTTATTTTTTTATGCTAATTATATATTAAATTAAAGGTTAGGTGGTAATTACTTATTATTATTATTATAATATTTTCCTTATAACTTATTATTAATATTAATAAGGTTATTTTTAATTTCTTTTATTATTATATTAAAATATTTCTTTACATTTTTAATAATTTCTATTATAGCTTAATATAACTTTATAATAAATTCCTCAAATATATTTTATTTAATTTTATTATATTTAATGGTTTAATAAACCTTTATAATAAACTTTTTAATTAATTTTAACCTTTTATTTATATTATATAGCATAAGTTTAAGTTAATCCTTACACTTTTAACATTTATAAATAATGATATTAGTTATAATGTTAATAAGTTAAATTATTACTATTACCTTTTTATTTTATTTAAATTTTAAAGTAAAATTCCCTTAAGTGAAAAAATATTGCCAAAAGTTTAACATTTTCTCTTTACCTAATTCTTATAATAACTATATAAGACTTATATTAAGAAATTTAATATTAATAATTATTAGTATAATATTAAATCCTAATATATTATTACTATAAATATAAAGAGTTTTTAAATTATATTAACTTAGTAACACTTAAATATAATTATAAGGTAAAAAGTTTAAACTTTATTAAATAATATAATTAATTTAGGTAATATTTTATAATTTAACCTTAATAGCTTTAAAATAAGTAATTATATTTAGTTTAATGCTAATTAAAATATGTTATAAATTCTTTAAAATCTAATTAATATTTAATTAGGGATATATTATAACTTAAATAAGGATATAATATTAAAAAGTTTTTATTATATTTAACTTATCTTATAAATTTTAATTATTATAATTTAAAATATTAAGATACTTATAAATGTACCTTTATTTATAATTATTAAATTTTTTTAATAACTTTTATTAGTATTTTTAATTAATTATAAAAAATTAATAAAAGTTTACATATTATAATAAAGATTAATTTGTACTCTTATAAATATAATAGCTACATTATTATAATTATAAATATTAAATATATTAGGTTAAGGGATAATAAAGACTATTAAATTAATACCTTAGGTATTATTATTAATATAAAAGGATTTAATATTATTATTATTATTATTAAAATGGATTATATATAAACCTTACTTATAAATTAGGGTATTATTGTTAAGAAAAAAGATAGTAAAATTTAAATCTTTAACTTTAATATCCTTAATAATTAATTTAATATTTATATTTAATATTAAATAAAAGCTTAGATTTATATAAATAAATAAAATCCTTATTATATTAATATAAACTTGGAGAAATTATAAAGGAAATTGCATAGGCGTAAGATAAATATTTAATAAATATAATTATATTTTGTAATAATGTTAAAATAAATGAAATTTAAATAAAAAAATATAAAAATACTTAGAAAAATAGTGTGTAAAATATTTAGCGATATAAAAAATGGGTTACTTATATTATAATATATATTATATAAGCTTATATGGTTTTAAATATTTAAATATACCTATATTATGCCAAAATATAAGGTTGTAAAAATTAAAAAATTTGGAAAAAGATATTATAAAAAAAAGTTTCTAAAATCTTAAATATATAAGGGTTTTATATATAAACATATATAAATGAGTTTTAATGCTATTGCTTATAGTAGTATAATATAAGGCGGCTATTTATATAAGTGTAATTTATTTCTTAAAAGTTATAAAGGGGTAGCATTATTTATTTTTTAAAAAAGGTTAAATTGATTTAAGATTTTCTAAAATTTTATTAAAATCCTTTAAAAGCTTTTTTAATGGTAAAATTACTTTAATATTAGTGTTAGGGATTTTTATGATTAACTTATCTTTAAATTCTTTGTTAACTATGGCGTTTAATTAAGTATTAATTAGTTTTAGAATTACCTTAAGAAGTTTATTAAATAAAACCTCGAGTAAATTAATATTAAAAATATTTAATACATTATTAGGTTTAAACTTTAACTCTTTTAATATTATTAGGTTAACTTTGTTATATTTATTTAAAAATTTTATTATATTTTATATTAATAATTTTTATAGATATTATTAATTATATATTTATAAATAATCTTTTTATTTTATAAAATATTTAAATATTAGCTTTCCTTTTATTTAATTAATTTATTAATTTATAAGCTTTTTAATTTTATAGGATATTTATTTGTTATTATTGCCTTAAATGATAATCCTTTTTACTTAAGGTTTTTTTCTTTTATATAAATTTATACCTTATAATATTTTATATAATTAAATAATTAAAATAATCTTATATATATACCAATATAAAGCTATATTAACTTTATATATAAAATCTCTTATTTGTCATATAATTAATAAAGGTTTAACTTATTATATTAATCATTTCCTTAAAGGTTTTTTTAATAAAATATATCCCTTATATAATTTAAAATATATTAACTTTTTAATAATAAATAATATTAGCTTATATTTAATATTATACCTAGTCTTTACATTTATTATAATATAGTTAATTAATATTTTAACTTCTTTTTAATATAGCTTATATATTATTTTAAAGTTAACTATATTAATAAAAATATTAAATATTAATAAAATTATTTAAGATTTAAAGTTATAAATAACTTTATTTAAAGACTTATTTAACATCAATGATTTAGCATTATTTAAATTATATTATAATATTAAAATAATATTAACCTATATTTATTTTAACATAAAGTAATAAAATCAAATTATAATTTTAATATTTTAATTTTTCCTTTTTATTTAATTATTAATTTATAAGTAATAACTTCTTAATATTATTAGCTTTGTTTTCATTTTTGTAAAAATGATTTACTATAATTTTAATATAAATTTAAGGTTTTTATTTAATATTACCTTTAATGGCAATTCCTAGTTTAATAACATTAAGGCTTTTAATATTAAATTTACCTATTATATAATCTTATATTTAAAATACTTTAAGATTAATAAAACTTTTTTATTAAATTTATATATAATAACTATTAATAAATTATAATATATAAATCCTTTAATTACTTATAAAGTATTTTTTAATAATATTAATAATAATTTTATAATGAAATCTTATGCTATTATATAATAAGGTATTAAAACAAAATTAATTAGTAATAATTTTCCTAGTAATTTCAAATAATTGATTTTATTCTTTTAATAGTATAAATACTAATTAATGTATTTATATATTTTCTTTAAAGGGTTTTAAATTAATATATTTTCTAATTTTTACATTATATATTTAAGTTTAAAATGATATTTAATATTATATATAAGGTTTAAAAACTCTTTAATATATAAGGAAAATATTATTAATCTTTATTAGCTTATGTTATTAATATAATATATAAATCCATTTTTAATCTTATATTAATATCATTTTCTTATATCCTTTTTATTATCCTTTATAAATAAGAAAATTTCCTTTAATTAACATAAATATTTATTGCTATTATAACCATTAATAACTTTTTTTTTAAAATCTTTATTTATTATTACTTTTATACTAATATAATAACTAAAATCTTTTACTATATTATTTAATATTAATTTTTATAAATTATTTCTTCTTATAATATTATCCCTTATATTTTTTATAAGTAAATATTGAGAGCAATTACGATAGAACGAATGATTAAGATTCTAAAAATTCTAATCTAACAACCTAAGCTTTACCTCTAAGGTATTAATACTAATCTATCTCTTTGATGCAATTAAACAAGACGAAGTCTTGTCTAAGGCATCAATCTTTACTCCTTTATTCAGTTTACATAAAAGCGTACAATAACTCCTTTGCCCACAAATATAAAAATATATTTAATATTAAATTCATTTTTCCTAAAATATAATAAATATTTAAATTAAATTATAATAAATATATTAATGTAATTATAAGCTTATTATTTATTTTATTAATATCTAATATTTTTAAAGATATTTAATTTATAATGCCTTTTATTATATTATAATTTGTTAAAATAATAATAGGTTTTTTATAGAATTAAAATTGTACTTTATATTATTAATAAGTTTAAACTAAATAAATTACTTTAAATTTTATAATTATATACTTAATTTTTATTTTTATTATTATTTTTGATCAAAATGAAATAAGTTATATTTTATTAATAAATATATACTTACTATCTTAGGTTATATTTAAATAAAAGATCATTATTTTAAAATTTTATTACTTAAATGTATTAATTTTTAAAAATATAATATTATTATAATTTTAATATATAAGCTTTAAAGGATTTAATAATTTATTTTAAAAGATTTTAAATAACTTTTTCTTTAAATCTATTAGTTTAAAATTACTTTTCCTAATATATTTATATTTAATTATTATTATTATTAATATTTTCATTTTTTCTTTTTTTATTATAAGTATTTTTATCTTATACTTTTATAAAGGTAAAGCCTTTTGCTAATATTAAGGAATATGTTTTTATAAAAAGGTAATTATATTACTATATATTTTAAGGTTTACTAAGGTAATTAATATTTTAATTTTCTTTAAAGCTTTCACTTAATCTTTAATTACTAAAATCCCTTTACCATTAATATTAAAATTAAATAATTTAATAGATTTATATTTAAAAAAGGTTTTTTTTAAGTTTAATATAAATCTAATTTTATCAAATAAATTAAAAAAAGCATTTAAATAATATATATAATCTTTAGGTTTATTATTATAAATAATAACATCATTAATATATACCTTTATAAAATTTTTAAAAGGTTTTAATTATTAATTTATAAATCTTTATTTAAATATTAATAAATTCTTAAAACCTATAAATATAACTTTAAATATTTTAAATCCTTTTAATAATATTATTATCATTTAATTAACATACTTTTTAATTACTAATAATTAATAAAAAAATTACAAAACATTAATAACACTAAAATATCACTTATTAATTAATCACGATATTATATTTTTTTATTATAATGAAAAATAGCTATTTAATAATGTAAATTTATTAAAAGGTTTAAAATTAATAATAACTTAACCTTTATATTTACCTTTTACCATATGTTATATAATAAAATATAAGTAATTAAATAATATTAGCTATTCTATCCACTTTATTTTACCCTAGTTGTATAATATGTTAAATATTTAATTCAAAACTTCTTTATCTTAGATTTTAAAGGGATAAACTTATTTTACTTTAAAATATTTTTGCCAATTATTAATAAGTTTAACTATTATCTTTTTATTTTCTAATAATTTAATAATTCCTCTATCCTTTTATATTTTATATCTTTTTATTATTTTAATTAAATTATTACTAAATTTTATATCTTTTATACAATAATATATTTTATATTTTAATATTATTTCTAATATTCCTTTTAGCTTTAATATATTTAATAATAATATTATATTAATATTAAAGCTTCTTTTTTATTAAAAAATCTTTCATATGTTTTTAAAAGTTTTATCATTAAAACATAATACTTCTTTAATAATATTATCCATAATAAATTCTATTATTAAATAATTTATTAAGATTATATTATTATTATAAACATTTACAATTACTTATGCTATATTAGCCTTTTCCTAACTTATAATATAATACCCTTAAGTATTAATTTTTCTAATATATCCCAATCTTATCTTATAATAAATTATAACTTTTTTATTAATATTATTTAAAAATATCACTTCCTTTAATATTAATATGTTATGAATATTATATATTATATCGGAATATTTAAATATAAATTAAAAATCTTTTTTTATTAATAAATTAGCATATTTCACTTTAATAAATATTATTATTAAAAAAGGAATAATGATACAATTTATATATAATACTTATCTTTAAATGGTACCTTTTAATTTTATAAACTTAATATATATTTTAACGCCTAAGTAAATTATTATCATTATTAAGGTTTTAAAATAATTTAAGATTATATTATATTATTTATAAAATTCGCTTCTAAATAATAAATTTATTTTTAAATAACCATTATATATTTATATTTTTACTTTAATATATAATAAAATTTTCTTTATATTTTATATTATTAAAATGTTAATATAAAATTTCGCTATTTTATTTATTATAATCTTATTAAATATACCTTTAACAATTATAAGTTTTTTAACTTTAAAAACTTTAAAATCTTTAATAAAGTTTATAAGTCATTTGCGATTAATTATATAATTTAATATATTTAAATTAACATAAATAATTAACTTATCGTTATAAATATTAACAATATTAATCTTTAAATATAAATGCTTTTTTAAATGATATTTCCTTAAAGTTTCCTTTAAAATACTATTTATGTTAAAAACCTTATTTATATCTAGTATTTTTTCCAAATTTACATTATTAAAAGTTTTATTAAAAATATCTTAAGGGTTGCCTTTTTACATTTAAAAAAAGTATTCATTTTAAATTTCCTAAATAAATAATTTTTTATAATTTAAACTTTTCAAATATATATTTTTATTAACTTAAAAATATACTTTCTTTATTTTAACTATAAACCTTATACTTAATAATTTGAATAAGGTATAATTATTAGCATAAACATGCTTAAAATAATTTACCTAAGTATTAAAAACTTTACTATATTTTTAATAAGTTTTTTTCTTTTTATTATTTACTTAAGTTATTTTAATATTTAAATTTAACTTATTACATTTTAGCTTTACAAAATAATAGGAATTATACTTTAATTACTTTAAGTTTATCTTATAATTATCCACTAAAAAATAATCATTTTATATTAACTTTACTTCTTTATTCGCTTTATCCTTATTGTTTTATTTAAAAAATACTTTATCCTTTAAGTAATCATTGCCTTTAGCTCTTTTTTTAACCCATTAACACTAATAATATTAAACAAATTATTAGCTACCTTAGCTATTATACCTACTTTTATTATAATTAAAGCTTTTACCTTTATACCTATTACTATTATATTTAAATTTATTACCATTACTATTATAGTTATTATTTTTAAGTATAAGTTAATAAAAATTAATTCGTTTAAACATATTATTATATGCTTAATAATTAAAGCCTTTATTTTTATTATAATTATTATTATTTTTACTTTCTTTTTAATAATAATAAAACTAATAATTACTACTATTTTTATTATTAACTTATATATTATTATTATTATTTTAACTATATTAAAAATTTATAATTAACTTTTAACTTTATAATATTATAATTACCTTATTAAAATTAATAATAATTTTAATTATAAGTAACTTTAATAAATCTTTATTACCCTAGGAAAAAAAAGCTTTATATTAAGCTTTATTATAACTTTTAATATAAGAAATAAACTTATTAATAATTATAATTATTATAAGAAATATAATAAAAATTTGTAAATTAAAATTAAAGTAATTATAAATATAGTTTATATATTAAATTATTTTATTTATTTATAAAAAGTAATAATTATAAACTAAATTTATTACTTAAGCTTAAAAGTTAATATTTTATAATATTATTTCCTTATTTTATTTAACTTTAAAAAGGTTAAAGGCTATTATATTTTTAGGAATTTTAAACTTGACAAATAATTAAACTAAATAATAATTTAAGCTATTTTTTATTAACACCTTTTCTTTTTTAATTTAAATTATTTACTACTTTATAACATTTTTATAATAAAGCTTATTAAAATAAGTTTTAATAACTTCCTTACATATATTATTAATTATTATATTATTAATTACATTAATAAAAATATAAATATTATATTAAATTATAATAATCCCACGCCTTTAAACATATTTAGGTAAGGAATGTATAATGTTATAAGGATTAGGGGTACCTTTTAGGTTACTAAGATTTTTATAAAACGTAACATATAACGTCTTAAGTATATATCCTTTGTTAATTATTTAAATAATATAATTATATTTTCTAATATAACTTAATAATATAGCCTTTATATCTTGCATATTTATCTTCTTAAATTTAACCTTTTAATTTTTATTAATATATGTAATATATTTTAATTTAATAATTTTTAAATTGGTAATATTGGGTTTATGGTTTTTTTTAGGATTTAATTTATTAAAATAATATTTGATAATTATATAATTATTATTTATAAAAGTGTTAAATCAATTTAATATATAGGTTATACCTATTATAATTTATGGTTAAAAATATAAGGGAATTTTTATTTAAATAGTTATAGCTTATATTATATTTTATATTATTTAAATATATTTTTTAGGCATGTTATTTTAATATTAATTTTAAGATATAAATATAATAAGATTAATTTTATTTTTTATATAAAATATTTTAAATTAAATTATTTTAAACTTATGTTTTTTATTCAAATAAATTATGATAATATAATAGCTTTTATTATTATTATTAAGGGATAAAATAATAAAATAAAATAGGATCTTTTTAATAATAGCCTTAAAGGTATTTTATATATTATTTTTTTTATTTATATATATTAAATATTTGGTACTAATTTTTATTATTAATAATAAGGGAAAAGTATTTATAACCCTTAGCTAATTTTGGGTTAATAATACCTATGTTATATTAAAGTACTTATCTAATGTGGTTTACCTTTTCTTATAGGTTTATAAATTTAATCTTTTATGTTTTTACCTAATTATAAGTAAAGTATAATAATGTTTTAACTTATAATAAAAATAAATTAACTTTAATAATTCTTTATATTATTTAAATTAATTGTTATATACTAAGGTAGCAAAGTTTTTAATACTAAAGTATTAACTTCTATATAACTTTATTTATAACTAAAAACATATTACTACTAAAGACTTTTATAAAGATATACTTAATATTATCAATCTTTACTAAGGATAACCCTAATAATAATCCCTATTAATCTCCTATAAGTTTTTAAGGTTTAAATATATTTAGTTCTTCCATATTATATTACTATAATAAGAACTTATATTTCCTAACATTTAATAAAGTAATAATATTACCTTTAATATCCTTAATATTATATCCTACTATATATTTATTATAACAATAAAATAATTCACTTAAAAATATCTTAATAGGAAAGGTTTTAATATATAAAATATAATTTAAGGTAATAAGGGAATAAGTTTAAGATATATTTATAAATTCATAATAAACACAACCTATCTTTTCTATTAAAACTTTTCTAGCACTTATATTAATAGAAAATTTAAACTTTTAAATATTAATTAAAGTTTTAACATTATAATTTAAATCATTATTTATAATATAAATATTTAAATTAATATTAAATAATAAATTATTCTTTATATTAATTTTAACTAAAAAGATATAAAAGTGAAATATAAATAAGAAAGTTAAAAGGTTTAAACAAAGTAATACTATTATAGCTAATAAAATGAACTTTTTATTAACCTCTTTTATATTATTAATTTTAATTAATACTCTTTCTCCCCAGCTTATTTTAATTTAATAAAAATTAATTAGCTACCTTATATTATTTAATTAAATATAAGCTAAGAAAGAAATAAGGTTAGGTTTATATATAAATTCACTAAATAACTTAAGTTCGTTAATATTAGTTTAAAATTATAAATAACCTTTATAAACTTAATTACTTTACTTATAACCGTTACAATTATTATCTTAACATGGTTTGGAGCAATCCCTTAATAAATATTTATACTACTTATAGTTAAAATATAAAGATCTAAGATTAATATCCCAATTAAACTTTCTATTAATAATTCCATTATTACTATTATTATTATTACCATTTAAATTGCCTTAACCACTATAATCATAACCTTTATTACAACTATGGCTTTTACCTCTTAAATTATAAAAAATTCCAAAATTAATTATTAATTTCATCTTATCTTTAAATTCATTATTAAAATCTTTAATAATATTATTAATTATTATACCTATACTCTTAATAAGCTTTAAGATAAACTTTACCTAATTAAATACATTATGTTCGCAAGCTATAAAAAATATAATAATCAATTACTTTTATTTAATTAATAAACCAACATTATAATATTAACAAATTTATAACTTTTATTTAAATAAAAAGGTTAGGGGATTTTTTCCATTATACTTCATTTTAATAAAATCCTTTCAAAACTTTCGCTACTAAATCTTCCCCATAAATACTTATGATTTTATAAATATTCTAAGTATTTTAACTCTATTACGAATACTCGTAATAAGGTTAAAAGATTTTCTTTTACTAATCCTTATAATAGCTATAATAAGCTTAAATTTATTAAAGTATATAAGATATATCCTTTCCTTATATCCAATAATTTCCAATAATAATATTAAAATATTATAATATATTAATTAATTTTAAATATTATAAAGATAATTTTCCTTATTTAATATAAAATTAAAATATTCCTATTTTAAAAGGTAGTTTAAACTATTTTTATATATATTCTTTTTCAGCTTTAAGGTAAATATAAAAATATTATTATTATCACTATTACTACCATTTAATAAATTAAATAAGGAAAAATATTATTAAGATTTATTAATAAGAAATAAAGGTTTAAATTTATCTTAAAAAGATTTATAAGAAATGCTTAATTAAAAAAGGATAAATATATTTACTAATAACTAATATAATATAATTTTTAACAATTAAATAATAAGGATTATAAATATAACTTCCTTTCCCTTATTTATGGCCTTAAAGCTTATAATAACTAATTTATTAGGGTATTTAATAAGATCCACTTTTTTAATTTCTTTATTTTCTTTAATATTTTCTATATTTAAAGATTTTTCTATACGTAAAGATTTAAGCCCTAAAAGCTCATATATTTCCTATAATATTTATTAAAAATTATTTATTATTATTATCATTTTATTATAATAATTAATATCTTTTTAATTTAAAATTTCTTATATTTTTTCATATTTACATTAGAAATTATAATTAATTATATTTAATTTATTTATTAATTTTTATATTTTATTAATCATTAAAATTATTTAATTTATAATTAGCATTATTTTTAATAGTATATTTAAATCTAATTTTAATGATTTACTATATTCTATAATAGGTTATATAGAATATTTTCTATAATATTTATGGTTAATATAATAATCCTATAAATGATAAAACTTAAAGCTATAATTATAATACTAAGTATATAATATTAAGAATTAAATAAAGTAAAGTTATTATAAAAGCAATTATAATAGAATAAATAATTAAGATTTTAAGTTCTAATCTAATAATTTAAGCTTTACCTTTAAGGTATTAATACTAATCTATCTTTTTAATATAGTTAGATAAGACTTTATTTTGTCTAAGATATTAACCTTTACTCTTTTATTTACTTTACATAAAAGCGTACAATAACTCCTTTACCTACAAACCTAATTTAAATCTGCTTTAATAATATCTTTAATAATTAAACATATGGGATTTGCATTTACTTTAATATTATAATAATGAATATTATTTATATTTGCTTTAACACTATGGTAATAAATATAGTTTATGTTTGCTTTAACGCTATGGTAATAAATATAGTTTGCGTTTGTTTTAATGTTATAATAACAAATGCTATTTACGTCTTTTTTAACAACAAAACAATAGGTTTTATTTAAGTAAATTTCGATTAAAACATTAAATGCGAAATATTTATTAGTAATGCAAATAAAGTTAATTAAGGTATCGTAGGTTTTAACATTAATGGTTAAAAGGGTAATTTAATAATTAAACTCCTTTTAAATAGTAAACTTTTAATAAAGTTATTATATACTAATAATATTTCCTTAAGGATTAATTATATAAATCTTAAAAATATAGCTTTTACTATTAATATAAAGAAAGTTATTAAAGTTTATAATATTATTATTAATTATATTTTAATAATTAATATTATAGGAATAAGTTTTAAAAATATTATTAAAGCATATATTATAATTTAAAATAAACTTAATACTAATTAAATTATAAATAAAACCTATTTTAATACTAGGCTTATAATACTTTAAAGTTCCTTATAAATTATATTATAAGTAAAGTTAAAAAAATTAATAACTTACTTAAAAATATTATAAAACTTTATAATATTAATAATTTATTAAACTTTATATAATAGCTTAAGTTTTAATAAATTCCTTATATACCTTATTTAACTTATTACTAATAATTAATATAAGCCTTAAAAAGTTTTTATATATATTAAAACTTAAGTAATATTAATTAATAATAACTTTAATATATACTTTAAATTTAAATATTAATTAATAAATACTATTATTTCAAATATTCTTTCCTTTTTTAACAATATTTATATATAATTAAAAAAAACTTAAGTAATAACTATAAAAATAATAATAATTATATAAAGAAATAAATAAGATTTAATAATAAAAACTTAAATAATCTTTTAATAATTAATATACTTATTAATTAAAAAGTATAAATAAATAATAATTAAATTTATAAGTAAATATTTCATATTATATAAAAAGATAATAACTTAATAGAAAATTTTAAAATATTAAGAAATTATTTCCTACTTTTAAACATAAGGATATAAGGTATTATAAAAATCTAATTAAAAGAGTAAATAAAGCTTTAAAAAAGTAAAAATTATTATATTTAGCTTAAGAAGTAAATTAATTAATTATAAAATACTATAATATATTTTTATAAGTATTAATAAATTATAAGTTTTAAATATTAAAATACTAAGGGAATTATAAAATATTTTACTTATAAATAACTTAATATACTAAAAGTATTAAGTTACCTTAACTAACTATTAGTAAGTAAGTAAGTTAAGTAGGTAATTTAAAAGAATAAGAAAATAATATTAAAATATTACTTTTTAAAATGAGAATTATATTAATCGCCTTATAATAAATAAAGGTACTATTAAATATTAAGGATTATTTAATTAAATATAAAATAAGTTATAATATTAAAAGTAAAGCTAAGCTATGTAAAATTAAATTATAATTAATATAAGTTAAGTTTATAACTGCTTCGTAGTTACCGATAAAACTTAGTGCTTATCGCTTATTAAATAGATTAATTAAATCTTTAAGTAAGAATAACCATAAATATTTTATAAAATTATTAAGTATAAAAGATTTTAAGTAATTATTTTAAGTAAAAAAGTATATAAGTTATTAACATTATATAATAATAAATGGTATATAAGGTGGTTAAATTTTATTAATAGTAAAGCTTAATCCTATATATAAATAAGTAAAGTTATATATATATATTATAATTCTTTTATGTAATAATAATAATATTCTTAACACTTAAGCTTTTAAATAATATAAAAAAGGTAATTATAAAGTACTTATTATTTAAGTTATAAATAAAATTATAAAAGCAATAATTATTTATAAGTAAAATGTTATTAATTAACTATATAATGTAATAATTAATAATGTTAATATTAAAAAGTAATAAAAAAAGGTTTAATCGATTTTTTCTTAACTTAAACATTTTTAATTAATATATAATTAATATAATAAGCTAAGTTATAATATATATTGTTATTATTTAATATAAAAAACTTTAATAGTAATTTATATTTATAAAGATAATTAAAATAGAAAATTTTAATAAAAGATATATGTTTATATAATAGTATTATACTTAAGTAATACGACATAAAAAGTTATATAATTATTAAAAATAACTCCTTAAATTATATACTTATATTATATTAAAAGGGCTAAAATATTTTAAATTAAAAAGGTAAGTTTAAAATGTATGGTAAATATTATAATTAATGTTATATTTACTTACTTAATTATACGAAATTATACCTAAAATATAAAAGAATTTAAATATAAGGTTAATTAAATAAGTATTAAAAATTATTAAATAATTATTTAATATTAATTTTTAAATTTATATTTAATTATATATATTTATATTTATATTACTTTTTAAATAATTTAAATTTAAAGGTATATATAATGGTTTATATAAGGTTTAAAGATTATAATTTCCTAATTTATTATTTTTATTTATATAAATTATAAAGAAAATTTTTAATAAACTTAAATATAATTAAAAGGTATATTAAATAATAAATTAATTAAGCTAAATATTTAAAAAATAATAATATAAAATAAGTTAAATGTAAACTTTATTTCTAAAATATTATATATAACCTTATTAAGTATTATATCTTAAGATTTATATATAATAATTACATAGTTTATAATTAATAAAAATTATTATCTCTAGTATATATTTTTATTAATTAAGGATTTTTAACGTATATGCTTAACTAAGATTATAAGCTTATTATAAGCATTTTTTAGCTTTTTATTAAAAGGAAAATTAAATAAAAGGTTAATATAATTATTTTAAGTGATTATAATAATTTAAAAAGGGTTTTTATAAACATTTAAACCTTTAACTTAAGCTATATTATATATAATTCCTTAAACACCGTTTATAAAGCTTACGTTCTTTTAAATATTATGTATTAGTATAATTTTATAATTAATATAAATAGGGAAAAATTTTAACAGATTTTTAACTTATTAAAATTTTATCTCTATTACGTTATTACCTTTATTTATAGATTTAATTTAAATAATTATATAATTACGGTTTTTTATATATTTTTGGTTAAATTAATTTACCTAAGCCTTTATTAAGTAAATACATACTATATTATAAAAGTTATTAACCTTTTTTTTCAAAAGTTTTACTATATATTTAAACGTAAATAGCTTTTACAATGGTATTAAGATTTTTAATATTTATAACTTGGAAAAGGCTTAACAAAAATAAGCTTATTTATTGCCTATTTATTATTAAATAGTAATTAAGAATATTAAATATTAGAAAAATTAATATGTGTTTTAGCTAACGATTTTATCTTTTTTTAAAATAATATTATTAATAGTTATATATAATAATTTATTTAATATTAAAGTAAGTTAAAAAAAATTACTAATAAAAATAATATTTATATTTTTGAAGAATTTATTATTATAATTAGGAAACATTTTCCTTAAGTATTTATTAACTTAACTTAATAGCGTTAAACTTAATATACTTTTCTTATTAATTATAAAATAATAAACACTTTTAAATTAGCATTATAAATTACTTAACATTGTAAAAATTTCCACTAATAGTTTATAATTACCATTAATTTAAAAATGAAATAATAAATATAATATTTACTTACTTATTTAATTATTAATAACCCTAGTTAAAATTAACCTAATAATAAAAAATTTTTACTTCGGCTTAATAACTTAAAAGTACGTAAAAAGCATTTTTACCATATATAATTTCCTAATACCTTTGTTACTATTAATTTAAATATAAAAAGGTTATAATATTTTATTATCTTAAATACCTATTTTATAATAACTAATAATTATATTATATATTAGTTACTACTTTTAATTTAAAGTATTTTATAACTTTAATATTATCTTTACAACGTTATAATTACTTAAATTATCCTTTTACAAATGCTTTTAATAATTACTAATTTTAAATAACTTATATATATAACAGTTATTATATATAATTTAATCGTAATTAATATTAATATTATAATAATTTAAAAAGATAATAAGTTTATATTAAATATACATTTTAAATACTAAATATATAATCTTATACTAATCTTTTAAATTATTATTATTTATAAATTAACTTTAACATTCGAACTTATTCTTTTCTTATTTAAGCCCTTTATCGTTTATTATATTATAATAATTATTCGGGTAATTATACACTTTTTAATAACACTTAAAGGTAATTTTATACATATAAAATTACTTTTTATTAACTAATAAAAGTTAATTATAATTATAATAAAAATAATCTAATATAACTTTTACTTAATAAAATTTTAAATATTATAAATATTTACATATTAACTTATATTAAAGGAAATTTAATAATATATAAGGGCGTATATAAGGTTATTAATAATTTTAATAATTTAAGTTATAAAATGTAAAATTTCACATTTTTAAAAATTAAAAATAAAATATATATTTTATATATACTAACTTGTGGGTAAAGGAGTTATTATACGCTTTTATGTAAATTAAATAAAGGAGTAAAGGTTAATGCCTTAAATAAGATGAAGTTTTTTTTAATTATATTAAAAAAATAAATTAGTATTAATATTTTAAAAATAAAGCTTAGGTTATTAAATTAGAATTTAAAATCTTAATTATTTATTTTATTATAATTGCTTTTATAATAGCTTTGCTTTGTTTGGGTTTTAATATTATATATTTAGTATTATAATTATAGCTTTAAGTTTTATTATTTATAAGATTATTATATTAATTATAAATATTATAAAGGATATTTTATATAATTTATTATAGAGTGTAATAAATTATTAGGTTTAAGTATATTATTAAAGGTAATATTAATTATAGATTAAATAATCTTAATGATTAGTAAGATGTAAAAATTAATAAATGAATTAAATACAATTAATTGTGATTTTTAATATAAATATAAAGAAATATAAGAGATTTTAAATTAAAAAGATATTAATTATTATAATAAAATAATAGCTATAATAAATAATTTTTAATAAATATTATAAGAAATATATAAGCTTTTTAAGCTTAAGGCTTTATGTGTAGAAAAATCTTTAAACGTGGAAAATATTAAAGATAAAAAGATTAAAAAAAAGTGGATTTTATTAAATATTTTAATAAACTAGTTGTTATAGGTTTTAAGGCTATAAATAAAGGGAAGGGAGTTATCTTTATAATGTTTATTATTTAATTATTAAAGATTTTATTATATTAGTTATTAGTAAGTATATTTATCCTTTTTTAATTAAGTATAATAATAGTAATAATAGTAATAATAATAATAATAATAATAATAATATCTTTGTGTTTATTTAAAAGTTAAAGAAAAGTATACCTAAGAATGGTTTAAACTACCTTTTAAAATAGGAATATTTTAATTTTATGTTAAATAAGGAAAATTATTTTCGTGGTATTTAAAATTAGTTAGTATATTATAATATTTTAATATTATTATTAGAAATTATTAGGTATAAGAAAGGGATATATTTTATATGCTTTAATAAGCTTAAGTTTATTATAGCTATTATAAGGATTAATAAGAAAGAATTTTTTACCCTTATTATACGTATTTATAATAGAGTTAAAATATTTAAAATATTTATAAAATTATAAATATTTATAAGGCGAATTTAATAATAAGAGCTTTAAAAGGATTTTATTAAGATAAAGTATAATAGAAAAAACCTTTTAATCTTTTTATTTAAATAAAAGTTATAGGTTTATTAATATTATAATATTAATTTATTTATTAAATAAAAATAATTAATCATTATGTTCTTTATAGTTTATAAATATAATATATTTAATTAAGTGAAGTTTATTTTAAAGCTTATTAAAAGTATAAGTATAATAATTAATAATATTATTAAAGATTTTAATAATGAATTTAAAGATAAAATAAAATTAATAATTAATTCTAAAACTTCTTATAATTTAAGAGGTAAAGGTTACGGTTGTGATAAAAATCATAGTTGTGATAATTAAGGCAATTTAAATGGTAATAATAATAATAATAATAGTAATGAAACCATTAATAAAAAGCTTAATTAAAATATTAATCTTAAATCTTTATATTTTAACTATAAATAATATAAATATTTATTAAGGGATTACCTTAAATTATATTAAAATAATAATTATAATAGCCATAGGTAAAGTAACTAAGCTTATAAAAGTTGCTTATAATTTTAAACTAATATTAATAAACTTAAGTTACTTAGTAAAACTTTATATATATAATTAAAAGTATTTTACCTTTTAATTAAAATGATAAAGACTATTTATGTAAACTTTCCTTACTTATTAAATACTATTAGGTATTATTTATTTAAAATAACATAAACCTAACCTTAGTTAAAGTAAAAAAAAGTAATAAATAAGTTAAATGGTTAAAAGCTATTTTTATTAAAATATGTGAGATTTTTTAGAGGAATATTTTTAATTTTGTTAATTATAATATTATTAAATGTGAAAATATTATTAATTTTAAGTAAGTTTTTTAAAAAAAGTTCCTTTTAATTAAAAAACTTAAAAAGTATAAGGCTTATATTATTATTAAAGATTTTATTTAAAGAAAGGATATTAATTATAATAAGATAAAGGTAATAATTATTAAGGTTATTTTTTAGTAGATTTTTATAATATTTGTTATAATTTAAGCCTAATATATAATTTAAGTTAATTCTATTATTATATATTTAAATGGTAATTTAAAAAAGTAAATCTTTATATATTAATTTCTCCTCCCTTAAAAATATTTTAATAAGTTTTTTATTAAGGCTAAATAATATAGGTATATGGTAAATAAGATTATTAAATTAATGAATTTATTATATGGCTTAAAGTAAGCTAGCGTTATTTAATAAATTAAGGTGCGTTAATTTATAAATAAATATGGCTTTATTCCTTTAGTTTTAAATGATATTATTTATATTAATAAGAAGTTAAATATTATTATTACTTTATATATAAATAACTTTATTTTATTTAGATTTAAGAAGGAAAAGCTTAAGGAAGTTAAATAAGATTTGAATACGAAAGTTTAACTTAAAGATTTAAAAAATATTGATTAATTTTTAAATGTATAAATTATTAAATTAATACTAATAAGTGATATAAGGATTAATTAAGTAAATTATATTAAGAAAGTATTAAAGGAATTAAACCTTATTATAAATAAACTTATTTTTATATCTTTTAATTTTAATTTTTTCCTTAATATTATATAATATATTAATTTAATAATTAACTAGAAAATATATAAGTATATATTACTTATTAGGCATTATAATTTCTTAGCTTATATTTTTTAACTTAACTTAAGCTTTTTAATATTTATTTAAGTTAAATTTATATTTAACCCCTTTCCTAAATATTTTATTAAAATTAAAAGGGTTAATAGGTATTTAAAAGGGGCGATAAGTAAAGGGATTTGGTATTAAAAATTAAATAATTCTTATTCCTATTTAAGATTTAATAAGCTTAGTTTATTTAGTGTTATAAATATTAACCTAATAGGAAATAATAAAATAAAATACTTAATTATTAGTGTTATTTTTTTATATTAGGTAAACTAATCCTTTAATTATTTTAACTTTAAATAGTTATTTTTAAAAACTTATTTAAAGTAAAGTTTATTAGTTTAAGTGAGTATATTAATAATGTTATATAGATTTATAATTTTTTAATTAAATTAGGTAATATGTTTAATGGGTTAATTATAATATTTAAAGATAATATTAAAGCTATAAAATAGGTAAAAAGCATAATAGTAAATAAGAAAAACAAATATATTTGAATTTAATATTTCTATTTATAATAAGAGATTAAAGTTAGTTATATTAAGCTATAATATGTATTAAGTGTTAAGAATTTTATTAATATTTTCATTAAGCTATTAAATAAAAGTAATTTTAATTAAAGATATGATTTTTTAGGTTTGAAACTATTTTAATAGTTTATTTATTTATTATCTATTAAATTAAAAGGAGGTATAAGTAAAGAAGTTATTGTATGCTTTTATATAAATTAAATAAAGGATTAAAGGTTAATGCCTTAAATAAGATAAAGTTTTATTTAATTGTATTAAAGAGATAAATTAATATTAATACCTTAAAGGTAAAGCTTAGGTTATTAAATTAAAACTTAAAATCTTAATCATTTGTTTTATTATAATTGCTCTTATAACTTAAAAAAATACTTTTTATATAACATATTTAACTTTTTTAACCTTTTATTATACACGATATAAATTAATCGAAAATATTAATTAAAAAGGTAATAATAATTATTATTATTATTATTCTTATTCTTATATTATATACTTATATATGTATAGAATTACCTTATAGTAAATGTTTACTTTATAAAGGTATATAATGTTATTACTTAATAAATCTTTAAGTAAAAACCATGCTTTATTAAAAAAACATACCTTGCTTTAATATTTTTTTGCTTATATTATATAATTACATTATTTATTACATTTTTAATTTAACAGCTTACTTTTTTAATAGGAATAAGTAAAAAAAATAAAGAAAAATAAAGTTATTATTATTAGTAAAAGCTTAAAATCCTTATATACTTTTAAAATATTAAAGGCTTATAGTTTTATTATATTAAGGTGTTAGTAATGCGTTGTCGACTTAACAATTATTTATTTAAATAGCTTTATTTACCTTTTAAAATTAACCTTTTCTTTTATTAAAGTTCTTAATTAAAGTTATTATTTAATTGGTTAATAACATTATTTTAGCAATATTTAAGAGCTATTAAGCTTTTATTACTTAATTTTAAATATATAATAATTATTCATTTTTATAAATAATTATAAATGACTTTTTTTAATATTTTTTATCCTTTTTTTAATAATCTTTTAGCTTAGTACTTTTAAATTACCCTTAAACCAATTTTGCTATAATTAACAATTATATTATTACTCCTTTAGAAAATAAAGTAATTCTTTATATTTTATATATAGTTTATAATTGATTTGTTTATAATATATATAAACTTAAAATAAAATATAAAATTTTCTTTAATTATATTTTTAACTAAACTTTTTTAATCCCTTATAACCATTATACCTATATAATGTATTTTTATAATAATATATATAATCTTTAATTTATCCAATAATATTTTAAAAATATTATTAATTTTACTTTTATTTAATTTACACTTAGTATAAAAAGTAACACCTTTACCTTTATATTTCTTTCAAAGTAAATAAAGCTTTTATTTACTTTAATCCCTTTTATTAAAAGTAAAAAGTAAATTTATTATATAAATAACTAATATTAATATTTATATAAGTATTAAAATATTATTACTTTTATTATAAATTGCCTATTTTTTAACTTTACTTATATTAAATTAACCTATTATATAATCTTTTATCTTTATATAATAAATAAAATAATTATTTAACTTTATATATATAATAAATATAAAGTTAATAATATTATCTTTTATATTTACATTTATAAAACAATTATTTTAATATAAATATTTTAATATTATATTAATAATTATTTATTAACTATTATAAATTAAAAATAATAAAATTCTTTATTATAAAATTTTAAAATATTAACTATTACTTAAGAATAAAAAATATTAACATTAAGAATTAATAAAGATTTAATTCTATATAAAAATAAAATAAACCATTTTTAATAAGTTAAAAAATATAAAAGAAATTATTTTTATAATTAATTTCCTTTATTTTCCTAATAAGGAATTTTAAATTAAAATTAAAAATTAAGGCTATTATTATTATTATTATTATTATTATTATTATTATTATTATTATTATTATTATTATTATTATTATTATTATTATTATTATTATTATTATTATTA
>KZ111258.1:280605-327890 GCA_002120335.1 Hypoxylon sp. EC38
ATTATTATTATTATTATTATTATTATTATTATTATTATTATTATTATTATTATTATTATTATTATTATTATTATTATTATTATTATTATTATTACCTATTCTTAAACCTTTATTTTATTATAATTTAATTATTATAACTATAAATTCATTTAATTTTATTTACCATTAATAATATAATAATATCCTATTATTTTT
This sequence comes from Hypoxylon sp. EC38, assembly GCA_002120335.1. Classification (NCBI taxonomy): domain Eukaryota; kingdom Fungi; phylum Ascomycota; class Sordariomycetes; order Xylariales; family Hypoxylaceae; genus Hypoxylon; species Hypoxylon sp. EC38. The sequence continues at coordinate 280,801 of KZ111258.1, forward strand.
TCATTTAACCTTTTATATTTCCTCTTTTACCACTAATAAAAATACTACCTTATACATTAATAATAATCTTTTCCTTAAAAACCACTTAATAATAATCTTTGTTTTATTTAAATTTATTAATACCCTTTTATAATCTTTTCACATAATTAATACCTTAAATTTTAATTACTAGCAAAACAGTTACCTTATATAAACATATTATTAACACTTTATAATTATATAATATATAGTTTCTTTTCTCTTATATTTACATTTAAATATAATAATATTAAGCACCTTTTTATTAAATAAAAATATTTTAAGCCTAATCCTTTTTATATATATTTATATTAAAACCATTACTTTATATTTATATAATTTATAATACCATTTTTTAATTCTTATTCCTTTTAAAATTATTATTAACATAAATATAATTTAATAATTCCCCATTTTTATATATATTTTCTTTTACTCTTTTATTAACATATCCTTTAAATAATTATCATTAATTAATCATTTTACTAATTAAAAGCTTTTTACTTTATTATTATAATTAAAATAAACCTTTAATAATTTACTTTTAATTTACTTATAATAACTCCTATTATTTCATTTAAATTTTCTTAATTATATAATTATCTTTTCCCTTACTTTTTTTATTACCTTATTAAAACCATTAATTTAAACCTTAAGCTTAAATTTAACCACTTTTATATTTAAATATAAATTAATAAATAAATATCTTATTTTATTTTTAAATTATATTATAAATATAATTTTATATATACTATTTACTTCCTATAAATATATCATTTATATAACATATAATTTATTCACAATTCCTTTTACTTTATTTACTTTATTAGTTATATATTAAGTTATTATTTTATAAATTATAACACTTTATATAACTTTAATATAAATCTTTTTAATTTATAAAATATTACAACTTTATATATTAATCATTAATTTTAAAAAAGTATACCATTATTTTTTTATCTTATTCTTAATAACTTTAAAATACCTTTATTATTATAACTTTTTATTAAGTTATATTCTATAAGGAAATAAGTGAGATAAAGAGGATAAAACCTATAGGTCTTATATTTATTACCTCTTGTTTATATAAACGAGAGGTTTTTTTAAATTCCTTAAGCTTTAGTTTTTATATTAATTAAAGTTGTTAATTATTTATTATTACCTAGTTTACCTTTTTTACATATTAAATTAAATATAAAATTTTTTAATTTTATTATTTTTTAATAATTATATCTTTAAGTATTATAAAGATAAATTACTAATATAACACAAATATAAATAACTTTTTTAAATTTTTAATTATTTATTTTTTATTATTTTATAATAAAAAATATATATTAAAATCTTTTACCATTATATTTTATCCTATATTTCTTTTATTTAATAATATAAACATTAAATTTTATCTTATAATACCTTATAATTTAATATAAATTAACCAAATTATAAACTTTTTTTAATAATTTATAAATTAATTATTACCTAATTATATTTTATTTTATTTTATTAACTATTCTTATTAATTTTTTTATTTATATATAAAATTATTTTTTTAATCTTTTTTATATTATATTATAATTTCTTACTTATAAGTAATAAAATATATTATTAATAAAATAAAATTCTTAAACTATTACTAATTTACCATTATACTAACTTTTTAATGTTTATAATATAATTATTTTTATATTTATTATATTTTAATATATTATTTTAATTTTATTTATTATATATTTTTAAAATTATAAAGATCTTTTATATTTTATAATCTTTTTATAATTAATGTTAAATTTATCTTTTAATTTATAATAATAGTTAATAAGTTTTTTAAAAATATATATATTAAGAATAGTTTATTTATTATTTAAGCTTTATTCCTTAATTTATATAGCCTTTTTTTTTATAAAGTATTTAGTTATATTTTATTAAAATTGTTTACCCTTAAATTAAGTATAATATGTTTTTATTTTCTCTTTAAGAATTATAATCTTTAAAATATAAATTACTTTATAATAAATATTATATTAATTATATTCTTTTCCTTAAATTAATAAGATTTATATATATAAGCTTTTTTAACTTTTCTTTTAACCTTTTAAATTATTTTATATTTAATTTTTTATATTATATATTTCCTATTATAATTATAATATTAAAACATTTATTAATAGTTATAATTACTTCTTTTATAAGTTAATTTTAAATATTTATTATATTTAATTTATTCCTTATAATATTTAATTATATATTTAAATTTATAATATTTAAAGTATTATTTAATTTTAATTTTCTTAAAAAAGGATTTATATTAGAAAATTTTTATTTTATAAATTAATTTATTAATATATACTATAGCGATAAGCTACGTATTTTAAAAATAGTTGTATAATTAAAGTGATTCCTATATTAAAAACTATTTTTAAATCTATCGCATATGATTAGCTAATAAATGTGAATTCGATAAATATGCGAGATTAAGCTATAGGATAAAATAAACTATGAAATTTTTAACGAATTAAAAAGATTAGCCACCCGACCAGTTAGCTTAATGGTTACGTGCGTATTTCCCACGTGCTACTAAGCTACTAGTTTAAGTCCTACCTTTTACAACTTTTAAATCTTTTAAAGTTTTGCCCCACTTATCTAAAATCCTAACCAATCAAAATTAATTAGAATTTTTTATTTTTAAAATCGTTATAAAAAAGATAACAGTAAAAATAATACTCGTTATTAATATAAAATTAACCGTTTTTAACCTTAAAATTATTTTTAAAATACATAGCTTACCGCTATAATAGTTATTAAATTATAGGTAAATTATTAACTTATAAAATAAAAGTAATGTATTTTATTTTAAGATTTTTATAATATATTAGCTTAATATCTTTTATTATAATTATATTATATATTTTAATTCTTTTAAAAAACTTTATAAATATTATATATATATTTTATAACTTATTTACTTTAAAACTTTTAATTATTATTATAAATAACCATTTTATATTTATTACTTATATTTTAAAAACTTATTATATTTATTCCTATTTTCCCTTATATATAATAATATTAGGTTTAAATATAAATATTATATCCTTATTTTATAATTTCTTCATTTTTAATTAATTTATTTATTATTATTATTATTTCTTTAATATTTCTTTTCATTAACTTTTTATTTAATTAAGCCTTTTTAATTATTAATTCCTTAAATCTTCTTATAAAAATAATAATTATTAAAATTTATTAATTAAGGTTTTTAATAGTTATATTTATTTAAATTTATATGATTAAAATAATCTTAATATACCCTTAAACCATTAATAATATATTTATTTATTTATTTATTATTATTTAAATTAAATTAATTTTTATTATTATAATTAACTTTTTTACCTTTTTTTAAATTTTTAGATTTAACATATTATTACTTTTTTATTATGTTATTACTTATAAGTTTATAAGTTATCCTTAAAATTTCTTTTTATATTTTTTTTCATTTTACTTTTATTTTCTTCTTTTATTATTTTTATTAATTTATTAAATAATACTTTAATTATATTAATTTTATTTTAATTATATTATTACTTCTTTATATTTATATTTTTATTTTTATTATTATTATTATCCTTTAAGGTATATTATTAATTCATATATATCTTAAGGGAAATATGTACATCCTTTATTACCACCTTTTAAATTATACTTTATATAAGTATTTAAGTGATAATATAAACATATAGTACTTTTATTTTAAATGTTATTTAATATGATTAAAATTTTAATACCTTTTTACTTAAGCTAAGTTACTCGAATCTTTTTCCTCGTTTCAATATTTTTTATTTTTAAAAAAAGGCAATAATTTATATTTCGAATTATATAATTATCCTTTTATAAAAAAAGGCTTAATAAAAAATAGTAAATCTTTTATACTAAATAATCCTTTTTATTAACTAGTTTATTTATTAACTTAAATATAAAAAAAGCATAAAATTTTAATTAAAAATATAAGGAAATATACTTTAAATAATACTCGTATAAGTTATTAATAAAGTTTTACCTTAATTATAATATTTCGTAATATAATTAATAATAGCCTTAATATAAGTATATAATAAAATATTAATATTTATAAGCTAATATAATAATATTATATAATTAAACTAATTTAATTATATATTATTTCTTTTCGCTTTAAATATAAATTATAATTTACCTTTTTTTACTATTATTATAGCTAATACGAAAAACTTATATAAGAAATAAAAGCGATATTTAAAATCGAAAATAAGCTTATCCTTTTCTTAAGCTTTAACTTATTTTTTTATTTACCCTTAAATAATATTTTAATAAGTATTAATAACATTAATAATAATTAATTATATTATTTAATTACTTTTAAATAACCTTTATTTTTATTAAATTAATACTTAAAAAATTTCCACCATTTTTATAATTAATTATTTTCGGCTTAAAGTTAATAATAAAAATATAATATCCTTATAACTTAACAAACTTAACTTAACTTTCCTTGGTTTTTATATTAGGTATAAAATAATTTTATAACTATATTAATTTATAATTATAAAGGTTATTATAATCCTATTATTTATAATAATTTTAATAATTATTTAAACCATACTTTTTACATAAAATAATATTATAAAATAATTTAAATTTAAAATAAAAGTATTAACTTATAATATAAAAGTTTTACTTTAATAACTTTTAAAATAAAACTATTTAAGTTAACTTTTTTAATATTTTTATTAATTAAACTTTAATATATATTAATATAAGCTTTTTTAATAAAAATTCGCGAAGCTTAAAATAAAAAAAATAAACAAGGTATTTAAACAATAAATAATGTGAAATAATAAATGGTATTAATGTTATTTTTCTTAAGTTATAATATAGTAAATTCCTTTCCTTTTAAGTTAATAAAGCATGTGTACGCCTTATATACGGTTAAACCTCCTTAAGTAATAAAAATATTTTCGAATCGCTTATATAATACTAAAGGGTTTAAGTAATTATTTAATATTTTAAAGCTTTTCTTTTTAAATGTATTACCTTTTTTATGCTTTTCTTTTCTTTAAGCTAAGTTTTCGCGTTTAATCCCTATTTATTATACCTATTAATCGTATTTTTAACTATTATTCCATAATAAATAATAATCTTATAAGTTATTATGCTATTACCTAATAAACATATGCCTTAAATAATACTTATATTATTAAACTCGAATTTAACGGTTTTATATATTTATATTAATACTATGAAATAATCGATATAAAAAGGTTATCGTATTTTAAAAGTAAAAAAAAAATATAAGAGTTAAGTATTATTTTAAATAAGGTATAAATTTTTTAATATTATTACTAAAGTTTATTCTTAATAATTTCGATATCTTAATAAATAACTATATTAAAAAACTAAAAGTATAATAAAATTAAATCTTTTAGCTCTTATTAAATATAAAATAAATATATAATATTAATATTATTTTTCTTAAGTTATAATATAGTAAATTCTTTTCCTTTTAAGTTAATAAAACACGTGCACGCTTTATAGTAAATGCTTTTAACTTTTTACGCTAACGATATTAAAAAAAACATGTACCTTTAATAATATTAGTATAATATAAAATATTATTAAATAAAACTTACACTTTTAATTTATTAAAATTTTTTAACGTTACTTTAAGTTTTTCTTTTATAATAAGTAAACTTTACTTTTTAATAAAATATTTATTATACGTTTTAACTTATTACTTTATAAGCATATTTAAGGTAATATAATAAAAGTATAAAAGAGGTAAACTAGGTAATAATGAATGATTAACAACTTTAATTAATATAAAAACTAAAGCTTAAAAAATTTAAAAGAACCTCTCGTTTATATAAACGAAAGGTAATAAATATAAAACTTATAGGTCCTATTTTTTTTGTCTCACTTATCTCCTTATAACTGCTATAATAATAAGTAAAACACTTATTTTATTATTTTATCGCATATTTAAAATAGCTTTAATAAATAATAACTTATTAATATAGCTTAATAAAATTAACCTTACTTTAAAAAAATAAAATTAAATATATTAAAAATAATAAAGTATAACTTTAATTAAACTTATTAAAAAATATACTTTATTAATAGTATAAAAAGCTAGTAAGCCTTTTATAAATCGTGGTAACGTAAAAGCATATAATTTTTTAACGTAAAATTATTAACGTTAACGTTAAAATAACCTTATAATTATATAAATTTCGATTAATTAATAAGTATATTAAAGATAATAGTTTTATTATTATTTTTTTATTTTTTCCCCGCTTATTTTAATTAGAACTAGTGTTAATAAATATATTATTAAAATTTCTAATCTTATAAATATTTAAATTATTAAATATAAAGGTATTTTTAAATAGTTAAAATAAATTATTATTATTTCATTTAAAGTTTTAATACTTAAAATAGTTTTACGTTAAATATTTTAGCCATACCTTTATAGCTTATCTTTTAATATAAAACCTATAACGAAATTAACAATTTATTTCCTTTATTTATTATAGCTTAAAAAAGTGAAATATTATTATATTTAAATTTTTAAGTAAAAAGGGTAACTTAATATATACCTTATTAACATTTTATAAAAAGTAAATAATATAACTATAATATTTATATTATTATTCCTTAACTTAAACATTTAAAATTAACATTAATTAAATAAATAACCTATTAAGTAATAAATACATTATAAAAACATTAACATTAATATAAACTTTAATAATAATAAACTTTTTAAAAAGCTTTAATAGTAATAAATTATTATAAACACTATTAAAATTAAGCTTATTACTTATAAGGTAAAAAAAGGGTTTTTAACGCTTTTTATTATTTTTACTATAATATTTCGTATAAATATTATTATTTTTTAACTTTATATTAAACCACTTCTTTTAATAACATAAATATTATTCCATTTTATTTACTTTTAATGCAACGTTAAATTTCCTTTTTAAAGCCATATTAACTTTTAATAAAAAATATTCTTAATCATTTCTTATAAATAAGATAAATGGTTAATTAAATAAGCTTAAGCTTATACTAATTTTAAATCGATTAACTCGGTTACCTTAAAATCGGTTACTTTAAAATTACCTAATAAAATTCCTTATTAATAAAAAATATCTTGAAAAATAACTACGGGGTTAATTATAATATCTTTTAATAAAAAGTTAATTAATAAACTAAGAAAAGATTAAATTTAAGTAAAATTATTTATAATATTTAAAAAAGCTTTAATCTTAATATAATAATAAATAAATAAATAATCGTTTAAAATAATAATTAAAGCTATATTTTTAATTACTTAAAAAAGAATAAATTTAAGGCTAGCCTTAAGTCTTAAATAAGATTATAAAAAAAGGTGAAATTTTATTATTACTTTTTAATTATTTATAAATTATTATTAAATTAAATCTTTTAAATTAAAAATTTAAAATGAATTTTTATTATTATAATATTTAACTTAATATTAATGTTAAATAATAGTTAACTTTTAACAAGCTATTATAAGCTATATTATATTTATTATAACATAACCACTTTAATAATATATTTTTAATAACATTATATATATAAAATTATAACGCGATAAAAAATGTATAAAATATGTTTAAATATAATAAAATAGGATTTATTATCGGCGTTTATAATAGCTTATATAATAGTATAAAAGGCTAATATTATATTTTTTAACAATTAATTAAACTTTAATTTAAAAAATAAACTTAAAAAATACCTATTATATAGCTATAATATAATATAAATAGTTATTAACTATTTTGTTATTATTACTATTATAAAAAATAAATTAATTAATATTTTATTCCTTATAATATTATTAACAAATTTAATAATACGTTTTAACGTTTATAATATTTATAAAAGTTATTTATAATAAAATTAATTTATAAAAAAAGGATATATTAATATTAATTATATTATATATATTTAAAAAAAAGTTTTAATAAAAAATTAAAAATAAGTTATAACGTAAATATACTTAATTAATAATTAACGTAAATGTAAATAAAAAGATTTAACTAATCGTTAAATAAAAAAAGCTTATTAATTATTTATTAATTTTTTATTAATTACCTTATTAATTTTACACTATAATTTTTTAAATGAGTTTTAACGTAAAAAACCTTTAATTAAAATAAAGTTTATATATAAATAAAGGTTACGTGTTACATTATAAATCTTTTTTCCTTTTTTCTTTAGCTTAAAATACGCGAATTAACCTTAATAATTAAAGCTAAGCTTTTAACCTTTTTAACGGTGTATTATATAAACTTAATTTTAAAGTATTTTTAAATAATAAAAAAAGTTTATAAAAATTTCTCGCGAAAAGTTAATTATAAAAGGTTTAAGTTAAGTTTTAAATTAAAAGTAAAGTAAAAAAAAGTATTATTTTAATTAAAAGTTAAATTTATAACTTTTTTTATAATATATTATTAAAAAGGTTAAAAGCTTAGCTTTAATTATTAAAGTTAAGTTAAAACATTTTTTTATAATTTACTTTAATACGAACGACGCGTTATACGCGACGTGCTTATATTAAAGTTTACATTTATTATTTATAAATATTTAACTTATACGCATTTAATTTAAAAAATAAACTTATTGTGGGCTGTTAACACCACGTAATAGTAAGCGGTATATGAGGCGGTTAGATTTTACCGGCAGTAGGGATTAGCCCCACGTATAAATAGGTGGAGTTATACATATACATTGTAATTCTTTTACGTAATAATAATAATAACAATATTATTAACACTTAAGCTTTTATGGTAACACCTTAACGTTATAACTTACATTATAAGATAATTAAATTTATATTTAATTTGGCATTGTTATTTATTTAATAAGATATTATACCTAAGATAAAAATATTAAACCTTATGTAATAAAATAATAATTAATTAAAAGATATTAATAATAAAGGAAAAGTAAAAGATTATTATAAATAACCTTTAAAAAATTATATAAAAATAGAAAAAAAGGTTAGATTTTTTTATTATTTAATAGTTAAAATTGTTATAAGTGTTAAGTAAGAAGTAAAAAAAGGAAATAATAAGTTAATTATTATTAGCTTTTAATGGAAAATTTGGTAAAGATAGTGAATACTTAATCCTAAATAAGAATTTAATATTATATAATAAGGAAATAGCTAATATTATAACCTTAATATAAAAAAAGCTTTATATTATATAAATTATAATAATAAATCATAAATTATAATTATATAATTTAATTTAGAAAATAATTTTAAAGATAAATAACCTTAGCTTAAAATAATTAAAGTAATAATTAGGGGATATCCCTAAGATATTTATAAAGTTTTAAAAGAAAGGATTTAAAGAAGCTTTAAAGGAAATATATAAAATAGGCAAATAATCTTAGTTTTAAATTAAAGAAATTATTAAGAAGTTACAAGCTTTTTAAAGTAATAACTTTAAGCTATAAGAAACTTAAGAAGTTATCATTAAATTTAATGATAATAATAATAATAATAATAATAAACCTAAGTTAAATATTAAAAGTTAAAATAAAAGCTAAAGTAAAAGTAAAATATTTATTAAAGTTAAATTTAACAATACTAATTTATTTAATGATTTAAATTCCTCCAATAGTAGTAGCTTTAGCTTTAATAATAGTAATGGTAATAATTTAAACATTTTAAATTTTAATTTTGATTTTAATTTTAATTTAAAGTTTAATTATTATTAATATAAAAAGCATACCTTAGCCAAGTATAAAAAGGGTAAGGATAAATATAAGTTTAAGTTTAAAAAATATAAGTTAGCTTAAAAATATTTTAACTTTAATTTTAATAAGGAAAATTACTTAAAGGATTAAAGTAATTAATATATTTATTAAAAAATCCTCATATTTTTTTTAAAAAAAATAGATTATGTTAAAGAGAAAAAGCTTATTAAGTTTAATAAATTAAAGATTATTAAGGTAATTATATATATATATAAATAAGCTTTTTTAAATCTTATAAATAAAATAAAAAAGGGAATAAAAATATTAAAGCTTTTTAATAAAATTTATATTTTAACTAGTAAGATTTGCTAATAAAATTTATAAAATACCTTACTTGGATATAAATATAATAGGAAAAATTTAATTAAATATAACTTATAATAGTGACTTATTATATAAAAAGTTTATAAGTTTAAAATAAAATTTAATAAAAAATAATAAATTATAATATTTTTAGTAAATTATAAAAATAAGGTAAAGGAATAGATAAATATTACATAAAAGATAATAAGAAAATAAAAGTTTATTATTATAAAGATTATTAATAATTTTATTAATAAATTTAAGATTAAAGTTAATAAAGGTTATAATAATTAATTAAATAATGTGTTATATAATATACGATGTGATGGTAAGGATTAATTTGGTAAAAAGCTTAAGTAGTTTATAAAATTATCTAGTTAGGATTTTAAAAAGAGATCCCTATATTATAAATATAATAAGTATAAATATATTTAAAAGTTCTACCTAAATAATGATTTAAATGAAATGTAATTATAAATCTTAGTATTAAGTTATATTATATAGCATTAAAATATTAATATTAACCCTATACTATTTTAAAGATTTTTGTAATATATAGTAAGGGAAAAGGTATATTTAATAAAAGTGAATAATGTTAACCTAACATATTTAATTTAATTATATTAAGCAAAATAATACAAAGCTAATCTAAATTTTTAATTACCCTAGGTAATATTAAAATTATATAAATTATTATATAACATTATTTAAATATAAGAAGTGGCTAATATATATAGCTTAACTAAATATAAGTATATATACGATTTATTCCTAATGAATATAAAAGTAAATATATATATTACTAATAATAAAAAAAACCTTATTAAAAATATTATAATAAAACTATTTAAAGGATATATAATTAGCATAAGAGATAGACTTATTAAAATTATAATAATAAGTATAGTATAGTTTAATTTAATTAATAATGATAAATAATATAATTTAATTATATTACTATATTATTTATATATTAAGAACTTCCTTTTAAAGATTTTTTTAAGAGAGGTATTTTATAAGGTTAAAAAATACTTTAAGGATAATAAAGTTTACAAACTTAATAATATTATTATAATATTTATTAATATTTATAAATGAGGTTTTTTTTTATAAAAATATAAAAAGCTTAAATTTATAATAAAAATTACCTAATAAAATCATATACTAGGGATAATATTATAAAAAGTTATAAAGATTAAATTACTTTTAATTAAATCTTTTACCTTATTATTTAAAAGGTTAATTAAAAAAGTAAAAGATAAACTTATTCTTTAGCATAAATGATTTTATTACCTTAATATAAAAAGATTAAAGTAAATTATATAACATATTATTAATATTAATTTAAATACCTCTTTTTTAATAAATCTCCCTTACTTTATATATAACTATGTAAAGATTAAGAAAATATCCTTAAAAGATTTTTAGAAATAAGGATAATATATAGGCAATATTATATAATATAATTTTAGTAAAATAAAACCTATATTAATAAAAAACTATTAATATTTTAACTTAATAATTAATAATAGTAATAAGTATTAAACCTTTAAAAGTTATAAGTTTAAAAATAAAGTATTTAATATTTTGATTATTTATATGATTTATATTTATAAAATTTTTAAAGCTTTACTTACTTAATTTAATAGCTTTAAAAGATATTTAAGAATTCTTTAATTTAATAATAATTATAAGTTTAAAATAAGTAAAATAAAGTTAATATATAATAAAAAAGGTATAAAATTAATTACTTCTATATTATATAATTAATATTAGAATAAAATCCTTAAAAAAGGAATTTAACTTTTTAAATATAAAAATAAGGCTATATAAATAATTATAAAAATATTTTTATACTTTTAAAATAATATATTAGAAAATATTTTAAATATTATTAATTAAATTGATATTTTTGTAATAAAGGATATGATATTTTATAAATATTATTAGAATAATCTTAAACTAGGATAAGATAATAAGTTAAATAATAAATATTTATATATTTTAAATAGTTAATATATTACTTTTATTAAAAAAATATATTAAATTAAATTAAAAAAATTTAAGGCCTAAGGGGCTAAAACCTTATTTTTAGGCTATATTAATATATATAACTTTTTTATTTAATTAATAAATAAAAAATAATACTTATAAATACTATATATTATTTTTTAAAAGCATATAAAAAATATAAATAATACTTTTAATACATAAAATATTATTAGGTTTTTGCTTAAATATATTTAAAAATATTTACAATATAAAAAGTTATAAAAAGAAATTAATATATAGAATAAGGATGATAATATTATTAAAAAAGATTTCATTAAAGATAAAGAAGAAAATAAATTATAAAAATAAGGTTATTTTAAAAAAAAAAATTTAAAGTTTATATATATAAAGTTTTTAATAATTTAAACAATATATATAACATATTAATATTTATTATTTAAAAGGATAAAAGATTAAAAGGTACATATGTAAGATTAAAGGGTAATATTTTTAATATTTATTTAATAAATGATTTATTTTATAAAATTAAATTTATAAAAAGGATTAGTAATTTTAAAAATTTAAATTATATCTTTAATTTTATTAAAAAATATTAGTTATATAAGATTAACATAAATAAATTATCATTAAAAAAAATATTAATTAATTTTAAATATAAAATATAATTAAAGGTTATTAATAATAAAATTTATATTAACCTAAAACACAATATATTTAAGTTTATATATTAATTTAAAACTACTTATAGCCACTTTATTAATTTAAAATAGATCTTAAAGAAAAAATATTAATTAAATAATATACTTAAAAAGTACAAAAGAAGAATTATTATAAAAGAATTTATCCAATATAAAGGTTTAAATTATAACAAAATTAAGACTATTATAATAAAAATAATATTATAAAAAATACTAATAGTACTTTTAATATTATTTAATTAGAATATTATTTAAATTAATTTTATCATTACTTATTTAAATAATAATTTAAAGGAAAAGATCTTTATAAAGTAATTTTTTATATTATAAAAATACTTTAAAATATTTTCAAAAAAATATAAGCTTTATTAATATAATAAAAAGAAAATTATTAAACTATAATATACCTTATATAATTTAAAATAATTAAGGATAATTTGGTAAAAGAAAATATATATTATTTTAAAAAAGTATGGCTTTATATATTTAAAAGTAAATAATATAATATATATTAATAAGAAAATAGGAGATATTATTATATTATACATTAATAATTAACTATTATTTAAATATAATATTAAAGATTTAAAAAATCTTATAAAAAATATTAAAAAGAATATAGCTTTTATAAACTTAAATAATATAAATTAATATTTAAAAGTATATATTATATACTTTAATCTTATAGGAAATATATAACTTAATTAAAAATAATATATATAAAAAATAGTAGAAAGTTTTAACCTTAACAAAAGTAAAAAGGTTATAACTTTATTTAATTTAAAGATTTTAGAAATGACAATACCTTATAAAAAGGATAATAAAGCTATTAATTATAAGATTAAAAAGTATATATTTTATATTAAAAAGTTAATATTCTTATTATATATAATTAAACTTAATATTAGCTTTACCATATTTATATAGGTAAGGTTTATAAGTAATCCTATTAAGGAATATTAAATAGGTATTAAGAAAGTAATATAATATATAAATAATATTTAGAAAAAGTTTATTAAATATAGGAAACTTATTAAAAAACATTTTTATTAAAAGTATAATCCTTTAAGATTATTTAAAGTAATAAATATAAGTTATACTAGTAATTTAAGTATTAGAAAATTAATTATAGGATATATTTTTTATATAACTAATATATTAATTTTATGGTTAGTTAAATTATAAGTAATAATAGCTTAAAATTTTGTAGAAGCTAAATATATTATATTAATATTTATAATAATTAATATAATATGGATTTATAACTTTTTAGAGGAACTTAATCTTATACTAAAAGGTTTAATAACCTTATAAAATGATAATATAGCTATAATTAAATAAATAAAAGAAATTATTATAAACAAGTAAAAATAATATATATGAAAGGATTATTATTATATTTATTAAGAGGTTATAAAAGGAAATATAAAGATTATATATATACTAAGTATATTTAATTTAATAAATAGATTAATTAAACCTTTAGGCAAGGATAATCATAAATACTTTATAAAGTTGTTAAATATAAAGGATTTTAAGTGACCATTTTAAGTAAAAGGGTGTATAAGCTATTAGCATTATATAATAATAAGTGGTATATAAGATGGTTAAATTTTACTAGCAATAAGAATTAGCCTTATATATAAATAAGTGGAGTTACATATACATATTGTAATTTTTTTATGTAATAATAATAATAATAACATTATTAATACTTAAGCTTTCACTTATTCTTTTATTCCTTACTTTTTTAACTTTTTAAAATACCTTTTCTTTTGGCTTAATTATATTATACGGCTATAATAACTAACGTTATTAATAATAAGTTAATGTATAATATATTTAAAAAATACCTTATTATTCGATTTTATTTATAACATTAAATACTTAATATATTAATATAAAAAAACTATTTAAAAACTTATTAAAGGTTATTTTATTATTAAAAAAGGGAATTAATTAAATGGGTTATTATTTTAAATAACCTTAATTATATACCTTCGATTTATTTATTTTAAAATGTTATTTTAAAGCTTTTCGCTTATTTTAATTAGCCTTATAAGCTTAGAAAAAGTTAACATATACATTATATTATATAACACGATAATTTAAAAACCATTTAATAAAAAAGGATCGATTATAAACGTGTTAATAATGTTAACATTATAAATATTAATATTTTTTTAATAAGTTAAATATTTCTTAACTAGTTATAATACCATTTAAACATTAGTATAACGCCGATAAAATAAAAGTTATAAAAAACGTTAAAAATAACGGCGTGGTAATAAATAATGCTTATAAAAATATTTAATTGTTAAAATAATAATAAATAAACTTAAACGTTAATTATTAAATATATAAACGTTAACAATTAAGCTTTAAATCCTTTCATTTTTATACGGGTATTAACATATAATAACAGTAATTTTTAAACGATAAAAACGTTAAATATAATGGCTAAAAGTTTATATTATTTTTAAATAAGTAAATGTTAAATAAAATAGCCTTTTATACCTTTAATTACACCTATTAACTTTTACTAATAATAAATACTTATATTAAATAATTATAATAACCATATAACTTTAAAATTTATATTTAAATACTTTTTAAATAAAATTTAGCTATTATTTTTACCTATACATTTATTTTAATTTTTTAAAAAATACTATATAAAGCTTACTTATATTTATTATTTACACTTTAAAAACGATTTTAGTAAAAAAGAATTTATTATAGCTTATTAAATAGCACGAAAGGATTATTTAACTTTTAAAAATATTAAATTAAGCTAAAAAGCCATTAATATTTATTTTAAAAACCGTAATAAGCTTTTAATACACTTATTAATAGTTTAACCTTATGGTTAACTTATTACGCTAATTTTTAAATTTTTTATTAAGCTTTTATAATTTAATTTTATAACTAATATAGCCTTTATTTTATTAAAACCTCTTTTAAGTTTAAAAATATTAATCTTTTAATAAAAAACCTTATTAATATTAAGTTAACATTTTTAAAGCCACCGCACTTTTTTATTTAAAAAGGTTAATAAAGTATTTAATGTTACGATAATTAAGGTAACGACGATCGTAGCTTAACATAATTTTTTAAAGGTAAAGCTTAAAAAAATAAAGCTAATAAAGCGTAAAAAAATAAAGCTAACAAAGCGTAAAAAAGTTATAACTAACTTTAATAAGGAATTTATTATTATTTATAACGTTTAAAAGGTATAAAAGAAATTATAAGTTAAACTAAGAGATAATTTAATTATTATAAATAATATTAATCGTGTAAAAATTATATTAATAACTTTAATTAAAACGAAAGAAAATAATTATATTAAAGTTATTATAAACAAAGTTTTAAATGATTTAAAGTAAATTTGGTAAAAATATTTAGCTTTAAAATTAAAGGTATTATATTAAATAGCTTCTTTTTTAAGGTAGTTTACATTAGAATAAGTTGTAAAAGGGTATTTTAACTTAATTCGTATATTTTAAACTTAAAAAAAGGAAAAAGTTTATAATATAACACGTAACTTTTATTTATATATAAACTTAATAAAGTATATAAGCTTTAAGCTTATATATTAGGGATTATTTAATTAAGTGTAAAATAAGTTATAATATTAAAAGGAAAGTTAAGGTATATAAAACTAAATTACAATTAATATAAGTTAGGTTTATAACTGCTTCGTAGCTGTTAATAAAACTTAATGCTTATCGTTTATTATTATATTTTATTTTAAATATTTAACCTTTAATATAAGCTATAACATTATAATTTTAATAAATGTTTTTAAACTTTTTAAAAAGTTTTTAATTTTTTATTTTAATTTTTTATTTTATTTATTTATTTATTAATTTTTTACTTTACGTAAAATTTAAACTTAAGCTTTAATTGTTAATTTGATAATTATTATTATTACATTATTATAATTACGTAATAAAATTTAAACTTAAGTTTAATTTTTAATTTTATAATTATTATTATTACGTTATTATAATTACGTAATAAAATTTATACGTAATTATAATTATATACCATTTAATTTTAAAACTTTATTTTTATTTTTTAATATTTTTTAATTAAAAAGGTTAATTATATGTAATTTATATTATTTAATTAAAAATTTAAATTTTCTTTTACTTATATTTTTTTAAATTTTAAAATAAAAACATTTAATTAATATACACTTTAAATTATTAAATTAAAAATTAAGTTAATTTTTAATAATTTAAATTATATTTTTATAAAACTAATATTTATAAAGTTATTAAAGTTTAAAGTTAAAGTAAAAGTAAAAGTGTTTAAATATAATTACGTAACATTTAATTATATAACACGTTTTACACTTTAAATAAAAATAAAGTTAAAGTAATATATTTTATAAAGTTATTTTTATATTTAAACTTAAATATAATTAATTAATTTAAAATTAATTTTACTTATAATAAGTTATATAATTAATTACACTTTATCGCATACGTAATAAACCTTATTTATTTAAAAAAATATTTTATGTTATTATTATTTAATTATAGCATAGAAAAAGCTTATTAATTATTTTATTAATTTCGCATTATAATTTTTAAATTAAAACTTAACGTAAAAACCCTTTAATTAAAATAAACTTTTTATAACATTAGTTTAATAAACTATAAAAATAAAAAAAAGAAATATTTAATAATTAAAAATATTATATAATTATTTTAACTTAAGTTAAAAATTATTAATTAAAACATTATAAATATTATATTATTTAAAGTAAAATATTAGGAATAATATAACTTAAAATTTATAATTATAATATTTAAAAATAACCTAATTTTTTATATATTAATATATTTAAAAGCAATTATAATTAAACGATAGCAATAAAAATTTTAAATTTTAATTTAATAACTTAAGCTTTACTTTTAAAGTATTAATACTAATTTTTTTCTTTAATATAATAAAATAAAACTTCGTTTTATTTAAAACATTAACTTATACTTTTTTATTAATTTATATAAAAACGTATAATAATTTTCTTTACTTATAATTAAGTTATTTTAACTAATTATTAATAAATAAATAAGTTAAATAAACGACTTAAAAAAAGTAAAAAAGTAAAATTAAAATATTACTTTTTAATATAAAAATTATTTAATTAAATATAAAATAAGTTATAATAATTAAAGTAAATTTAAGTTATATAAAATTAAATTATAATTAATATAAGTTAAGTTTATAATTATTTTATAATTATTAATAAATAACTTAATACTTATTATTTATTATATATAACTTAAATTTATTTTTAATATTATAACTTATTTTACACTTAATTACATAATTTCTAATATTTATAAGTAAAGAAATTATAATACGCTTTTATATAAACTAATAAAAAAGTATAAGTTAATGCTTTAAATAAGATAAGGTTTTATTTAATTATATAAAAATAAATTAATATTAATACTTTAAAGTAAAGGTTAAGTTATTAAATTAAAACTTAAAATTTTAATTATTTAATTTATTATAATTGCTTTTGATATTAAATAATATGTTTATTTATTATAAAGTAATTAATATAATTTTTTAAAAAAAGTAATACTTTAATATTAAAAGATTAAGTGTTAAAAATATTGTTATTATTACGTAAAAAAATTACAATGTGTGTGTGTAACTTTACTTATTTATACGTAAGGTTAATTTCTATTACCGGTAAAATTTAACCGCTTTATACACCGCTTATTATCACGTGGTATTAACAGCTTATAAATATTATTATTTTACTTTCTTTAAATTATTTATTTAACTTATTTATTTGCTAATAATTTATAAATAATTAATACTATATAATAATAAATAATATATAAAACGATAAAATTTTACTAATAATAAAAATTAACCTTACGTATAAATAAGTAAAGTTACACATATACATTATAATTTTTAACGTAATAATAATAATATTTTTAATATTTAAGCTTTTATAATTATTTAAAATAGCTTAATATATTTAATACATTAATTTGTAAAAAACGTTTTTAAAAGTTTTTTATAACACACCTTTATTAAACTTATTTAATAGTTACGATAAGTTATTATTAGCTATTAATAAATTTATATTAATACTTAAGTAAAAATTACGTATAAAATAAAAGCTTAAAAAACCTAATTTATATAAGGTATAATAAAACACCTTTGCTTTAAATAATAACTAGCTTATTAGTTAATAGCTTTTTTATTAATTAACGGGTAAGTTTAACAAGGGTTTTTTATAGAAAAAACTTTTAAAGGCGTCCTTTATATTTATAAATGAAATATTTTATATTTCCATTAATATTTAATATTTATAATTTATTTATTAGTAGTTAAATAAAGTATATAAATATTATTAATATAAATATTATATTATAATACGATTAAAAGTAAAGTTATTTTAAATATATTATTATTATTTAATTCGTTTATAAATTAATGTGTATATTATTAAACTATTAAATAGCTTTATAATGTATTTACCAATCTTAATTAAACCTTAATAACTATATTTTAATATTAGTAAATTTTCTTTTCTTTTATATTTTTTTTATATTTTATCATTTCCTTTAATAACTATTTATAATTATATTAAATCTTTTTAATGAAATATTTTCATTATTATTAATTTATATTCTTTTATATTTTATTATTATATTAAATTAAAATTAATTCATAATTATTAATTTATATTCTTTTATATTTTATTATTATATTAATTTAATTATATTAAATAATTATAATAATATTAATTTAAAATATTAATTTAAAATAATTAATTATTAATAGTTTTTCTTTTCTTTAATTAGTTAAATCTTATATAATAAAGCTTTATAATAAAGCTTTAACATATATAAGCTTTATATTAAGTAAATATGTTAATAGGTTTATATATAAGTTTTTTCCTTTTATGTTAATAAGTTTTAAAGTATATATAAGGTAATTTTATTATTATTAGTTAAGGAATTAATATAGTTATATTAGTAAAAATATTAATAACTATATAAATGGCTATATTAGTAATTATATTAGTAATTATAGTTAAGGTTAATCTTTAAATTATTAACTTTTATATTAGTAAAAGTAACATTATAACTATATTAATCTTTAATTTTAATATTTTTTAAACTTTATTTTTAAATTTTCCTTTTAATAAGTATTATATTTAATATTAATAAAGCTATAAAGTATATATAAACCAATTTTATTAGCTTTTTTAATTAAAAATGAAATAAATTTTATAACGTTAGCTATTATTATTAATTTTTTAAACCTATTATAGCTAAACTCATTATTATTAATTTTATTATATATCCTATAGTAATATAAGTAAATAGTTATAATTGTATAAAGGTATAAAAATATTTTTACGAAGTATATTATTATTTAGCTTTCGAAAAATCCTTTAAAGTTTTATTAAAGCTTTTTATTTTTATTATTTAAGTTTTTAAAAAATAAAAAACTTTTAATAACGAATATATTAATTTATTTTTAATAGTTATTAGCATATTTTATAACATTAAAATTAATACTTAATAATAGCTTATAAACATATATTTTAAAGAAAAAACTTTAAATTTATATTACGAAATAATAATAACATTTTTAACACTTAAGCTTTTATAAGCTATAAAATTAATTAAAATAAAAAGGAATTATTTTTAAAAAACCTTAATAAAAGCATTAAATAATAATAAAAAGTTATAAGTTATAAAAAAATCAATTAAACTAAGGAATTAATAATTATAATAAAATAATTGATTATTTATATTAAGAAAAGGTTTTTCAAAAAATAAATATAAAACGATTAAAATAAATATATATTATTATTAAAATACTTTTTTCCTTACCTTTTAACTAACTTATTAAACATATTATTAAAAGATTTAAAAAAGTACCCGTAAAATAAGGCTTTTTTATATTAAAAATAATAAAATGAAAATAAATAAAGGAAATGTGAGTAAAGGAGTTATTATATACTTTTATATAAATTAATAAAAAAGTGTAGGTTAATGTTTTAAATAAAACGAAATTTTATTTAACTATATTAAAGAGATAAATTAGTATTAATACTTTAAAGGTAAAGCTTAAGTTGTTAAATTAAAACTTAAAATCTTAATTATTCGTGTTATTATAATTACTTTTAAGAAATAACTAAAAATATCAAGGCTTAAAAAACCTTTAATAAGGATAAATTATTAATAAGGTTTATTAAAACTTATAAAAAGCTAATATATTACACCTTAACTATTATTATTATATAAAGTTAAGAACAATTACGAAAGAACAAATGATTAAAATTTTAAGTTCTAATTTAATAAACTAAGCTTTACTTTTAAAGTATTAATATTAATCTATTTCTTTAATATAATTAAACAAGACTTTGTTTTATTTAAGGCATTAATTTATACTTTTTTATCAGTTTATATAAAAGTATATAATAATTCCTTTACTTATAAAAGCTTTATATTTAACTATTATTTTAAAACCTTTTAAAAAAACCTTAATAATAATATTATTTAAACCTAAGAAATTAACAAATGAAAAAGCTTTTTTAAAAAACATATAAGCTAATTATTTTGTTAAATATTATAAAGCAATTAATTAAAAAACCATAATTATATAAATAACTATTATAATAAAAATAAAATACTTATTATTTAAAAAATAAAAAATAAAGCTTATAAATTAATAAAAATAACAATTTAAATAAGAAGAAAAAATATTTTATATAAAAATATAATATTATAACTTTACTTTTTTAACTAAACATTTTTAAAACATTTAATAATATTATTTTATATAAAATATATTATATATTAAAAAAGGAAACTTTTTATAATAAGTTATAAATTAAATTAAAAATTTTATAATAAAAAGAAAAATATAATTTAGTTTTAATAATAAAATAATAAAAAATTATTAAAAAATATTATAAAGTTTTTCGCTTTTACTAATATTATTTATACTTTATATTATTATATAATATAAAAAGTTAAACTAAAAGGATATTTTAATAATAAAATTTACAAATAATATTAATTTTTTAACAATTTTAAAAAATATTAACAAACCATAAAAAATTAAAAGAAATTTATAAAATTTATAAGAATTAAATAGCTTATTATAAAATAATTTTTATATTATAAAAATAAGCTAACATATTTTTTAAAAGCTTATTTTTTTAAGAAATGAAAAATAATACTTAAAAATGTTATTAATAAATCTTTAAAAAGTTATAATAATAGAAATAACTTTAAACTATTAAAACCTAATTAAAAAAGTAATAATATATTCTTTTAAAGCTTATTATTAATACATAAAATTATAACACTTTATAAATAAAGGAAATTTATATTAAATTTATATAAAATATTATAACTTATAAAATAATAATTTAACATATAATTAATAAAATAAATAAAATTAAAGCAATTATAAATAAGTTATATATAATATAAATAATATATATAAAATTATCACATGTTAATTTAATTTAAAAATAATAATAATTAATATTAAAACTTAATAAGTGTAATACACCGTTAGAAAGGTTAAAGGCTTAGCTTTAATTACTAGGGTTAATTCGTGTATTTTAAGCTAAAGAAAAAAAAAGGAAAAGATTTATAATATAATACATAACCTTTATTTATATACGAACCTTATAAGGTATATAAGCTTTAAGCCCGTACCCTATTTTAAGCACTTAACCTTTAGTATAAGCCATGGCATTATAATAAGTATATTTAGCTTTAAGCTTAAGTTAATTATTAAAAAGCTTTATAAAAGGGTTTATATAGCTTTTTTTATATTAATTTAATCCTTATAAAAGCCTTAAAGCTTTTAAAGCTTTAAAGCTTATAACGCCTTTAATATCCTTTAACTTTAAAGGCTTTTAATAATTACGTAATACGTTATATAATTTAAAAAGCTTTTTTTACTAATTTAATTATGTATAAGTAGGTTTTACTATTAATTATAAGCCTTTTAATTTTTAATATTATTTTTTTACTTTTAATATTTTTATTTTAAATATAAAAGATAAGTTAATTCCTTTAGTTTTATTTAATTTATCTTTATTTTATTTCCTTTCTTTTAATTATTTATTATATTAAATTGTATAAAAAATGTAAATGAAATAGAAATTATAGTATAAAGTGTGTTAATTGAACCGATTAAATTAAATGGATTAGTTTTTATGTTAATATAATGCCTTATATAAATTATTTTAAATATAATAGGAAATATATTTTATTAAAAATGTATTAAATTAATATAGTAAATATGTTTATTATAAGCTACTTTATAATAAGTTAAGTATTCCTTTTAATTCTTTTAAATATTTAAATTAAAAAGGTAATTATTTATTATTTTAATAATATTAGCTTAAAGATTAGTTTTTTTAGTTTTAATAAGATCTTATAAATTTTAAATAAAAATAAATAAGTCCCTTTTTAAAATCCTTTATTTTTATTATTAACAAAAATTACTTTATATAAAAGGTTTAAAAATGTTATAATAAAAAGTTAAAAGTTTAAAAAAGTTAAAATAGTTAAACCGGGTTAAAAAGGTAAAACGAACTTGCCTTTTTTTTAAGTAATTAGCCTTATTTTTTAAATAATTAAAAATGATTTTTAAAATTTTTAAGTTTAATTAAAGTTTTTTAAATAATTTAAGTTTGTTTAATAAATTAATTTTAATAATTTAAGATAATTTGTTAAAAAAATTTTAGGTTTTTATAAGTTATTTTCTAATAGGTAATTTTTTTATTTAATTAAGTATTAAATTAAGTTTTTAACCTTTTATAAATTTAATATTTCTTTTATTTTTTATTTCTTTAATGGTTTTTTTATTTTAATAATAACATTTAATTATACTTCTTTTAATATTAGTTTAAATAAAAACATATAAAAAATTAAATACATTTTTATTTCTTTTAATAAAACTAGTTTATAATTTATTAAGTATAAGCTATTAATACCACGTAATAATAAGCGGTGTGTAAAGCGGTTAAATTTTAACGGTAATAAAAATTAGCCTTACGTATAAATAAGTGAAGTTATACACACACATTGTAATTCTTTTACGTAATAATAATAATAACATTTTTAACACTTAAGCTTTTATTAAGGAAATAATTTTTTTTATTTTATATAATTTTATTTTGTTATAATTTAGTTTTTTATTAAAGCATTTAGTTTTTATTTAAAAAGTTTTTTATGTTAATTTTTATTTTTATTAAAGCAAATATACTTTACTTTTTTTTATTAAAATTAATCCCTTAATTCTTTATTTATTATAATATTAAAATACTTTTTTTATAAAAATATAAGTTTTTTTTATAATTATAACTATAATACTTAGATTTATTAGCTTATTAAATTAGTTTAAAGTATTACTTTTAAAAAATTAGCTCCTTTTATTCATTTAGTTTTAATCTTATAACAATTATTTTTATTTCATATATTACCTTATATAAAAATATAAATATGTTAATATTTTCTAAAATATTATAAACTATTTAAACAATTAGGAATAATTTTATTTAATTATTTTATTAATAATTAATATAATTATAAAGGTATTATTTTAAAATTTAATTAAGGCATTTTATTTACTTATTTATTTAAGGATATATTATAGTTAATATTTTTTATTATATTCTCATTTTCTTTATAAGGCTTTTTTAAAATTTTAATATAAATAATTTATTTTAATTAGAAATAATCTTTTTTAATAATTTATATTTTTAACATATTCTTTTAAAAAGAGAAATACAAACTATTTTAGTATATAGGTTTTTTAATAAGGTAAAAAGTAATTATACTTAATAAGTTTATCCACGATAATTTAAATGTTATTATATATTATTTTAACATTTAAGTCTTTTAATTTAAAAAGTTTAATTATAAAATCTTATATAATAATATTTTATACCTTAGTAAAAATATTAATAGGTTATAATAATTTATAAAATTTATATTTTATAACCTTAGTTTTATTATATATATTATAATTCTTTATAACCTTTTTAATTATCTTTTATAATTTAAAAAAGTTATAAGTTTTTTAAATTCTTTTTAATATTTTAAAAAAAGATATTTATATATTTTTAAACTATTTTTTCTTATATAACCTTTAATATATATATTTTTCTTTTATTAATAAGTCTTAAAAATCTTATAATTAATTTTTATTAATTATAACTTTAACTATTTAAAAGGATTTATTTTATTTATAATATAATTCCTTCTTTAAGTATTTTTATAACCTTTTTTTAGCTTAAAATATTAGCTTATATATCTTCTTTCCCTTTTATATATTATATTTTAAAATTAAATTAATTAAGAAATTTCGTTCATTTTTATTATTTAAGAAATAATTATTATTAATAAGTAATAAGCAATAGGTTATTTGTTAACAACTATGAAATAGTTATAAATCTAACCTATATTAATTATAATTTAATCTTATATAGCTTAATTTTACTTTTAATATTATAACTTATTTTATATTTAATTAAATAATCTTTAATATTTAATAATATTTTATTTATTTATTATAAAATATTTAATATACTTTTTATTTTAAAAAATAATATTTTAATATTATTTTTTTGTTTTTTTTTCAAATTGTTTATTTAATTTACCCACTTTTTAATAATTAGTTAAGGTAGCTTAATACTTTTAATATATCGAGCTATTTATAAGCAAAGTATTTTATAATTGCTTTAATATTTTAATACTTAAAACTTATAGTTTATTAATACTTATAAAAGTATATTATAATATTTTATAATTAATTGATTTATTTTTTAAATTAAACATAGTAATTTTTATTCCTTTAAACCCTTATTTATTTTTTAATTAAATTTTTATAATACCTTATATCCTTACGTTTAAAAGTAAAAAGTAACTTCTTAATGTTTTAAAAAATTTTATTAAATCATTATCTTTTTATATAATATAAAATATTTACTTATAAATTTAACCATTATTTACTTATATTTTCCAGTTAATAAGTATATTAATTATTAAGAAATTATTTAAGTTTTTTTATTATTAAAATTTACCTATTTTTTATATAATTATTATTATTCTTATAATTATTATTTAAGTTTTTTTTTGATTATATATAAATATTATTAAAAGAAATGAAAATACTTAAAATAATAATATTTATTAATTAATATTTAAACTTAAAATATATATTAAAGTTATTGTTAATTAATATTATTTAAATTTTAACATATAAAAAAATCTTTTAAAGCTTATATTAATTATTAATAATAAGTTAAATAAGATATATAAAAAACTTATTAAAATTTAAGCTATTATATAAAGCTTAATGGGTTATTAATGTTATAAAATTTTATAATATTTTTAAGTAAATTATTAATTCCTTTAATTTAATTTATATTATAATTTATAAAAAATCTTAAAATATTTTAAGCTTAGAAATACCATTATTATTTATAATTTAATTAATGTTAAATTTATTTTAAATATTAAATTATATCTTAATAATATTATTAAAACTTAATATAATAGTGTTAATTAATAAAATATAATTACTAATAATATTATAAACTTTAATAATATTTCCTATATTAATAATAAGAGTTATATTCTTAAGATTTATATAATTAATTTTTAAGGAAATGTTGTTAATGTATAATGGTTTAATTAAAAATTTATCATTTAAAAGGAATTTAATTATTAAATTATTCCTTTAATTATTTAAATATATATTAAAATTAATATTAAAACTTATAATATTTTAATTAATCTTATTTATATTATTAATAAATATTTTATATTTAATATTTTAGTTAAAATTTATTTAAATAAGATTTATTATTTTATTATTAAAAGAGATATAAATAATATTTATTATTATAATATTAAAGTAAATGTAAATCTTATATGTTTAATTATTAAAATATTATTAAAATAAATTTAAATTAGATTAATATATTATAAGAAAATTTATATTAAGTTATTAATAATTTTAATATTAATTCTAAAAATATTTATTTTTAAAATTATTTTATAATGATAAAGTGGTAAGTAAATTTTTAAATTTTTAATATTATTATTATTATTTATAATATATTATATTTATTAATTATAATTTTATTAATTTTATAAATTAATATAATAAATTTATATTATATAATTAATTTTTAAATATATATTAATATATTTAAGAATGAATTATATTAGGTTAATTAATATAAATAAGATTATATTAATAATAATATTAATATAAGTATTTAAATAAAGTTATTTCGCTATAATTTAATAGTTATTTTTAATTCTTTTATTTAAATTATAATAGATATAATAATAGCTAATATTATTAATGATTAATACTTTAATTAGTATACTTAATATATTATTATTATTTAAAAGAATAATTTTAATAATTAAAAGTTAAAATAAATTAGCTTATTTATATTAAATAATAATATTATTAATAGGATAAATAAATATAAATAAATAAATAAGATTATTATAATTTAATATAATATTTATATTTTTATTAATATAATTAATAATATAATAATTAATAATATATGTAAAAAAGTTATTAAAATTTATCTTAATAAGTTTCATTATAAAAATATTATAAAATAATACATAATTTAAATTAAAAAAGAAAGGATATTAATAAAGGATAATTTAAATTATTATTTAATCTAATTATTTATTAAGTTTAAAATATTTAAAAATATAATAATTTTTAACTTTTTTAAAATTAAATGAAATAAGAAAATAATATTATAACATATTAATTTTTAAACTTAGGTAATAAATTTAGTTTATAATTATTATTTGTTATAAATAAATAAAATAATTTAATATATAAATTATATTTATAATTACTTTAATTTTAATTTATAAACTTTTATTATATTTTTTATAATAATTATAATTATTAATAATTTTATTTCTTATATTAAAAATTATAATAAAGTTTAATATAAAGCTTTTTTTCTTTAAGATAATAAGGATTTATTAAATTTATTTATAATTAAAATTATTTCTAATTTTAATAAGGTAATTATGGTATTATAAAGTTAAAAATTACTTATAAATTTATAATATAATTAAAATAATAATGATAATATATAAGTTATTAATAAAAATAGTAATAATTATTAATTTTATAATTATTAAAAAGGAAATAAAGATAATAATAATTATAATAAAAATGAAAACTTTAATTATTAAGTATATAATAATACTTTTAAATGAATTAATTTTTATTATTTTATATTTAAAAATGATAATTATAGCCGTAATATTAATAAATTTAAATATAATAGTAGTAAATATAAAGGTAAAACTTTAATTATAGTAAAGGTAAATATAGTAGTTAAGGTAGTTAATGATTTATTTAATATTATTAATGTTAATAGGTTTAAAAAAGGCTAAAGGTAGTAATTATTTAAAAGATAAAATATTTTTCGAATAGGATAATAAGGATAGAATAAATGAAAAAATAAAGTTAATATAAGATGTTTATTTCTTAATAAATAATTATAAAATAAACTTAAAATAAATAAAATATAATTTTTATTATTTTATAAAGTTAAAATATAATAAGCTAAATTTAAATATTAAAATAATTTAAATAAATAATAAAAACAAAAAACTTATTAAAAATATAATAAAATTTTTAATACTTAAATAAATTACTTTAAGTATGTTTATATTAATAATTATATCTTATTTGAATTATTAAATATAAAGCTTATAATTAAAATAAAGAAAGCATATTTTTAAGCTAATAAAAATATATATTTAAAAAGTTTAAATTATAAAAAATCATTTATATAAGAAATCTAAGATAAATATTTTTTAAACATAAAAAGGTAATTTTTAAAATATGTTTAATAAAGTTTTTAATAATATAAACTTAGAAAAAATATTAAATATAAATAAGGTTTTTAATATAAATAGTTTTAAACTTATTAATATTATATTAAAAAAAGCTTTAAAAAATATTATTTAAAAAGATATTTATATTTAAGAATTAATATTATTAATATTTGTAACGATAAGTTAATTATTTATATTAACTTAGGTGTATTAAATTATATAATTAATTATAAATAACTTATAAATTTTATTAAATATTTTAAAGTTTTTCAAATTAAAAGATTTATAATTATTAAAGGTATATTTAATAAGATTATAATAAATAAAAAATGAAATTTCATATTAATATTTTAATAATATAAATTATAAAAAAGATTTTATTATATATTAAAGTATAAATATAAATATATAATAATCATCTTAAACTAAATTTATTACTTAAAAATAAATTTTATAAATAATATAATATAATTTTAAACTATTTTAAAATTTTAATAATAATAATAATTTACTTAAACATTAAAATATATATTAAGTTTATAAAATTAAAAGATATTATTTAAAGATAAATATTATATATAAATTATATTATTATTTCCTTTTTAATAATAATATTTATTAAAGTAAAATATGTTAATTTATTAATAAGAAAAAGTTTTTAATTTATATTTAAATATTCTAATATGATATATAATATTTATAATATATTAATATTAAAGGAAATAATATTTTTAAATAATATTAATAAAAAAGTTATAATTCATTATAAAATAAAGTTAAAATATATTAGAGAAATTAATACTTAAGGATATTATATTATAAGTTAAAAAAGACTAATATAACATAAGTAATTATAAATATTTATAATAATAATATAATCTTAATAAATTATTTAATAATAAAATTTATTATAAATAATATTAATAAAGAAATATTACATTTTAATAATAAAATTACTAAAGATATATAAAAGATTTTTTAATAAAAAGAAAGCTTTAATAATAATATAATATTATTATTAAATATATTAAAACTAAAAGAAATATTAAAAATAATATTAAAGTATAAAATATATTATTATATAAAAGATATAAAATTTAATAATAATTTAATTAAAGTAATAAAAAGATATAAAATATAAAAGGATAAAGGAATTATTAAATTATTAAAAAATGAGAACGTAATAATTAAATTTATTAATAATTAATAAAAATATTTTAAAGTAAAATAAGTTTATTTCCTTTAAATTTAATATAAACATTTTTAAATTAAATATTTAATATATTATATAATTAAAGTAAAATAAAATAAATAAAATAACTAATATTTATCACATACTTATTATAATGTTAAATCTCCTAATTAATTAAACAATATTAATTATTAAAAAAGAAAAAGCTTTGCTTTTAATTAATAATATACTTTAAATACATATAAAGCTACTTATTAAGTTATATACTTTATATATAACTTAACATTTTAAAATTATAACACATTCCTTAATTACATATAGCTTAAAACTAAGCTTTTACCATTTTAACTAAAGCTTAATTACTTTATTTTAACTTTTTTTAACACGTTATATCTTATATATACTAAGCTTTAAATAAAAGAAATAAGCTAATAAAAATATATCTTAACCTTTTTTTATTAAGTAAAATTGGTATAATGTTCTTTAGTTTTTAATAAATAAACTAATTAAATGGCTTAAAAAGTCTTATATAAAAGCTTAAAACATTATAACTAATTTAATAATAATTTTTTTAAATATATATAAATAACTTTACTTATTTTAAAGCTTTTAAAATAGCTAATATTAAGCTTATTTATTTACTTATAAATAACTTTACCTTTATATAAACTTTTCCAATTTTTTTCCTTAATTTTATTTTTTAAGCTATTTATAAATAACTTTATTTTAATTATTTCTTTAATAATTCTTTTTTTAATTTAATATAAATAAAAAACATAATTACTTTTACTAAATAACTTATTTAAAAAAAGCTTAAATAACTTATAAAAAATATATAATAATTATATTTAAAGTTTTAAATAATTTACTTATTTTAAATTAATTAATTATTTCTATTATTTTTAAAGTTAATTTAATCATTTTTAATTAACTAATTACTTTTATTAATAATTAACTAATTACCCTTATTATTAAAATGCCTTTTTAAATTAATAATCCTTTTTAATATAATATAATTAAAATTTTTAATAATTGTAATGCCGTGGCTTATGCTAAGGGTTAAATGCCTAAGGTAAGGCACGGGTTTAAGGCCCGTGCACCTTATAAGGTTTATATATAAATAAAGGTTACGCGTTATATTATAAATCTTTTCCTCTTTTCTTTTTTAGCTTAAAATACGCGAATTAACCTTAATAATTAAAGCTAAGCCTTTAACCTTTTTAACGGTATATTATAATAATTTTAATTTTAATTTTAATATTAAGTATATTATTATTAGCTTAATTATTTTTGAGCTATTAATTAAGATTAAAAAAAGATTAATTTTCCTATTATTTTATCTTTTATAATTAATAAAATTAATATACTTTTAATATAACTTATTAATCTTTTTACTTTTACCTTTATTTTAATATTCTTTATAACTTTTACTTTATTAATTACTTTTATTTAATTATTTTTAAAAAGTTCTTTAATTAATTATAAAGATAAAAATAAAAGTAAGGTTATAACTTAAACCGCTTTACCACTTATTTTAACTTAAAATTTAATAATTACTAATAGGTATACTTTTAAGCTTAAGCCGTTAAGAATTTATTATTATAATCCTTATTTAACTTATATAAAAAGTGTATTAATTAAAAAGCTTAATTAATATTATAAAAATTTAATTAATTTAAATAATAAACATTACTTTAAATATGCTAATAATTATAATTATTATAAAGTATAAGTTTACTCTTATTTTCTTAAAAGTTTAATTTTAATAATTTAATCTTAATAATTATATTATTAATTATATATGCTATTATTTATAACACTTAATTTTATAAAAGATAACTTTTATTAAACCTTATATAAATTTTCTTATATATTTTTTATTAAATCTTTTAATATTAAATAAAGTTTTAAAAAATATAAACACTTTATATAACCATTTAAATACTTACTAAAAATTTACTCTTAAACCTTAAATCATCCTTTAAATTTAAATTAAATTTAAATAATAATAATTAAAATATTTCCCTCCTTAATAATTTATCCTAACCAATTAAATAACATTATATATAAAATAATAATAAAGATAATAAAGCTAATAAAATTTTTATAATAGAAATAATTAACAAATCTTTAACTATAATATTAACAGATAATATTTAAATAAATATTTAGAAAATTAAGTATTAAATAAGCTACTTTCTTTATATATTTCAATTATTTTAACATTTAAAACTAAGCTAAAACATAATTATTATATAACTTATAATTCCTAAATAATTATTATAATACTTTATATTTTTATCTTATAAATTATTAAATTAATTTAATCCTTAAATAATTCTTTAATAATTTTATAATAACCTTTATAATATTAAAATAACTTTTTATTAACTTAATTACTTTTATACTTATATAATAAAGTTCCTTTTATATTAAAATATTATTACTTTTTCTTTTCTATATAAAATCTTTTTAATAAAATAATAAATTACTCTTTTTCCTAATTAATTATCCCCTAAATTTAAATTAAATTTAAACCATATTTTAAGAGATTTTACTAACTATTTTTTTTAATTTTAATTATATTTAAGTAATTAATAAATACTTTAATTATAATAATACTTATTAAAAAAAAGATTAAAACACTTAAACAATTTAAAATTACCTTACACATTATATACTATAACAATTTAAAAAAAATATAGGTTATTTAATTTAATAATATAAAAAAAACTTACCAATTATTTTTAATAAGTAATAATTCTTAAATTAATATTAATAACTTTATTTTTAAAAGAATTAATAAACTTATAATATCCCTTATTTATTATAAGTAAAAATGCCTTATTATTAATTTTAAAATTCCTAAAATATTTAATATATTAGTTAATACTTCATTAATTAATAACAATATATAAATACTAATCTTTATTTCTAATTTATCATTAATACTTATAATTATTCCCTTTATTTAAAAAAATACTTATCCTTTTATTAAAATATTTTATTATATACTTTACTTAAGTTATATAAAAAATATATTTGCTAATTATCTTTAAACTTTATATAATAATAATTTAATAAAATAAAATATTTAATACTAATTATACTTTAATAAATACTTTTATTAAAAACTATAAGTTACTTATTTTACCATAATAATATTACTTTTATTAATTTATATTTTATATATAAACCTAATAATTTAATCATTTAATTAATAACTTATTACCTATAAAAACATTCCTAACTAATAATACTATTTAAAACATATTAATAAGTTTTTTATAAAATCTTTTATTTACTTTTTTCTCTTATACTAACTAATATATATAAATAATTTATATTTTATAATATACCTTACTTACTCTTTTAAAATATAAACTATTAAATAATGAAAATAAAATTAAACTTATAAATATAAATAAAGCTAATCCTTTTATACTTAACTTTTAATTTAAACATTAAAAAAATAATAAAAATAATAAAGAAATAAATAAAATAAGCAATAAATCTTATAAAAAGTAATTTAAAAAATCATTTAAAGTTTAAAAACATTATATTAAAACATTATACTTATTTACTTATTAATATAAAATAATTAATAATATTAATAAGTTATTCGTATAAACTTTCTAATTATTAATTAATAAATCTTATATATTTTATAAATTAAATAACACTTAAAAATATTTAAATCTTTATTTTAATAAATTCTTTATTAACCTATTCACTAATATTTCATTAATTAATAAATAAAATACCTTAAAAATTTTAAAAACATATTCCTATTATAACCATATATTTTATATATTTATATAATAAAACTTAATATTAATTCATTTCTTTTCTTTAATAATTAATTTAATCATTTATTAATTATCATTATAAATCTATTATATATACCCTAAATTAATCTATATATTTTTAAATAAACATTATAAAGCCATTACTTTTTTTATTATATTTAAAATATTAAATAATTTAACCTTTATTATAAAAGTTAATACTATTAATAAACAAACAACCTTTTAAACAATTAAACCATTATATAAACTTATAATTTATTTATAAAATAATTATTTACTTTTTATATTATTTATAAATAATATATTACTTAATATAAATAAAGCTTATACTTTAATACTTTTACCCTTATATTTAATACATAAAATACATATTATATATAAATATTTAATCACTTAATTAACCATTACTATATACTTAAATTTTAAATTAATTAAATAATAAAAAAACTACACAATTATAAATATAACATTAAATCTAATTATTATTACAATATATAAAATCAATCCCACACATTTTTAAAACATTTTAACCTTTACTTTAATAACTTTTCCCTTATACTTAAAAAACAACTTAAATAATAAAAGAATTAATAAGACTTAACTATTATTATTTAATTAAAACTTAGCTATAATCTTCTTAATATAACCATTATAAAATAAGGAAATAATTTATTATTCCCTTTTTTTAATTATTTTAATTTTAAAATATTAACTAATTAATCCTTAATCCTTTATTTTATACAAACTTTTTAAATAATTAATTACTTTTTATACCTTAACCATATACTTAAAAATATTTATTACTAATATATTATTCATATATATTAATACATATACCTTTTTATTAATTATATAAAAAAGGTATAATTTTTCTATTAATATAATAAATCTTTTAAGCTTTAAAATGTTTTTTATTTCCTTATATTATAATAAAGGAAAATTATATAACCTATATAAAGCTTTTAAAAATTTAACACACTTTTTATCCTTATTTTTATAACCTTTAAAAAGTTATATAATAATCGATTTCCTACCCTTTTAAAAAACATTTATAAATACATTTTTAATATTAAATTACTATATATTTAAATTAAACTTTATAACTAATATTATTATTATTTAAAATAATTTTACTATAAGCATAATAACATATATATTTTAAAACATTAAATATTAAAGATTACTTTATATAATAAACTAAAATTTACACTTTTTAAAATACTTATTCTTATTAAATTTATATATAAATACCCATTTTAAAAGGAGTAAAATATTCTTTACTTTATTATACTTTATAATACATTATATACCATTTTTATTAAACACTTAAATTTCTTTTTATACATTTTCTTTAAACTATTTATTAAATAAATAACTCGTTAAATCCTTATATTCCTTTAATAATAATTATAAAAGTTTATCCTAATAAATCTTTAATTTATTTAAAGCTATACTAATTTATTTAACACTTTTTTAATACACTATTATAAAAATCATTATATATAATATTTAATATTTTTAATTTCCTTAATAAATCATTTCCTATTAATTAAATAAAAAAATCTTTAAAAAGTTAAACCACTTTAATTTAATAGGTAAGAAAATCTCCTCCCTATTTTTATAAATTAAAGTTATAAAGGTTAAATTACTTAAATCTCTTTTTTTAAATTTTTAATTTTCAAATTTTTTACTCCTTTATTAAAACTTAATAAATACTATTATAATATATAATTACACTTTTAACCCTTTTAAGCAACTTTTTTTATATTATAATTATAATATTAACATATTACCTTTTTCACTTTTATTAATATTTTCCCTATTACTTATTAAGCTTAAATATTAATTAAATATTTTTATTTTAAAAAAATCTTCTCTTATAAAATTTATAATCCCTTAAAATAATTACTTAATATTTAATAAAATATTACCTTTTTTTATTTCTAATTTTAAAATTCCTTTAAAGGTTAAAAGTTTAAAGAATTAATTACTTACTTACATATTAAGCTTTCTTTTAATAAGTTATTTATTTAATTCTAAATTTAAGTTTATAAATATATTTTCCTTTAATTTTAAAACTTTTAATTAATCATTTAATTATTTTTTAATATTTATACCCCTTAGCTTAATAATTTATTCTATATCTTAATAATTTAATAACTTTTTTTTATAAGTTTAATATTTAAAATATTCCTTTCTTTATTAATTATTTCTTTAATTTATCTACTTTATTAATTTCTAATATTTTCAAATTAAATATTAAATATTTAACTTTTAAAATATAAAATATTTCCTTATTAAATTATATATCCTATATAATAATTATCTTTTTTTCTTTAAAAATTTATATATAATATAAATTAAAAGCTTAATATTTTATTAAATATCTTATATAAACTTTCCTTATTATTTTAAATACTTTCTTATTTATATTATATTTCCTTTTTTCCTTTAATAAGTATATTTTATATTTATATATATAAATATTATTTCAATTAAATTATAAATTACTTATTTTATACCTTTAATAGATTCATATATATAACTTAATAAAACCTTTAAGTTAATTCTTTTTTATTTTACTTAATGCTTAAACCTTATTAATCCCTAATAAAAATATTATATGTTTATTATTATTATATATTTTATATATATTAAGTTTAAATTATTTTTATATTTAATTTTTAAATAATTAAAGTTAAATAGTTATTATTACCTAACTTTTATTTATAAAAAAATATAAAAAATACTTTATTATATTTATCCTTAATTATAAACAATATATATAATCCTTTATAACCTTTTTTATAAAAAAATAAATCTTAAATCATTCTTTAAAATAATTTAATTAATTATTTCTTAAAAGGTTTTTTATTTATAACTTAATAAGTATATATTATGGCATAATACTTATATTTAACTTTAAAAATTTTATTAATTTTTATATTTTAAGCTTTATAAATTAAAGCTTTAAAAGCTTTTAACCCTAAATACCTAAAACATTTATATTAAAGATTTTTTAAATTATTTTATAACTTTAATAAATCCTTATTAAATTAATAAATTATATATTTCTTATTAATTTTAAAAATGCTTATTATATTTATTATACTTATAAATATATTATATAAAATAATTATTGATAAAACTAATAAAATAAATAAATAAATAAAAAAAGGCTTATATTTAAAAAAACTAAATTATATTTATATATAAGTTACTTTATTATATTATTCTTTTTTAATTTCTTAAAATATAAAATATAATTTTAACCATTATATTAAATATTTATTATATATAACTTAACCTTTAAAATAATATTCATATAAAATCCCTTTATTATTATTATATTTATTAATGTTAAATTACATATATTAAGCCCTAATTTATTTATAAAATGTTTAAAAATTATTTATTTTCTTATACTAATGATTAAAAAGCTTATAATCTTTACTTAAACTATATTATATATATTTATAAGTTTAAATAATCTAAAAATTAAAAGCTTTTTATCATTAATTAAATTAATTAATTTATAATTATCCATTATAATGTTCTTTAAAAGTAAATACCTTTTAATTTTAAAAATGATAAAGATTTTTAAAGCTATATAATTTTTAATAATTTATTTTATAAGCTCTTAGCTTTTTTAAAATAAATATAAGTTAATTAATATTATAGCTATATTTCCTAATTAATTTTTACCTTTTAAATCTTTATCCTTTTAATAATTAACTTTATTTTTATTAATTAATTTTATTTTTTACTTATAAATGTTAATTTTTACCCTAAGTTATTTTTAAATAAAGGTTTAATAAATTACTTAAATTTCCTTATAATATTTAATATTTAATAGTTTAATTAAGTAATTTATCTTAAAAATTACTATATATTAAAAATATATACATTCCTTTTAAAACTACTTATATGTTTAACCACTTTTTTTAAAGTATAAATATTTATTCTTAACTTATAATTTATTACTTTTAACATTTTTACTAATAACTTTATTAAACCTTATGCTTATTTTACTTTTTTAAATTATAATAAATTATACTTTAATTCCTTTTTTCTTAATATTAATATTTTAAAAATATAACCATTTACTTTATGTTAAAATTTATTAATTTAAAATAAGTATTAATTATTTTAGTTAATTAATTTAAATTACTAATTAAAATTAAGTATTAGCTTATATTAAATTAAAACATACTTTCACTACTTTTAAAAATACTTTAATAATTAATAACCTTTAAAAGTAATTATAATAAAACGAATAATTAAGATTTTAAGTTCTAATTTAATAACTTAAGCTTTACCTTTAAAGTATTAATACTAATTTATTTCTTTAATATAGTTAAATAAAACTTCGTCTTATTTAAGGCATTAACCTTTACTTTTTTATTTAGTTTACATAAAAGCGTATAATAACTCTTTTACTTATAACCCTTTTATATTTAAAAAGTAATAAGCTTTTATATCCTTAAATACTTAAATAAATTTTAAAATTTAAATAAAAGGTAAAATATTTAACATTTTTACCTTAATAAATATTTTATAATATTTTTTCTATATTTAAGTAAATATATTAATATATAAAAAAGTTAAATTATTTTTAATTATTATAATTATAACCTTTAAATTATAATAATTTTAATGTTTTAATTTAAATAATATAATATTTATAATTTTTATATTAATAATTTTCCTAACTTAAGCTAAAATAATTATATAATACTTTTTAATTACTATATATTTCTTTTTATTACTTTTATAATTTATTAAAGTAACTTTATAAAAAGCTTATAACTTATTAAATTTAAAAAGCTTAAATAACTTAATTAGTAAAAAAATCTTTAATATATTAAATATATTATTTAATATAATATTTAACATTAATTAAAATAAAATAATTATTAAACTATTAGCTATTTTACTTAATAAAATTCTAAATAATTATATAATTAATAGGTTATATAATATAACTATTATAATAAAAACTTATAAAAGATTATAATTTTTTTCTTTACTTTTTTTATTTTTATTATTAATTAATTTTAATTAACTAAGTTTTTAATATATTTATTAATATATCTTTAATTTTTTCTCTTAACTATTAAAATTTAATTTAACTTTATAAGATTAATTAACTTATTAAATTATTTAAGATTAATATATTATTAAATCTTATATTCCTTTAAAAATTAAATTAAATAATAATATTAAATTATAAAATTATATATACCTAAATATTTAATATACTTAAGTAATTTATTTAAAATTTCTATAATTAATTAAATTAAAGTATAAATTATTTTAAAAGTTAATTAAACAATTAATTTTTTTTATAAAAAAAAAGTTAAAGTTTTTAAAATAAATTTATAAAATCACTTAAAACACTAATATTAAACATAATTTAAGCTTATAACTATTATATAATTATTATAATATTAAATTTTTTAATTAATTAAATAATATTAATTATTAAAAAAAAGAAGCTTTATTTTTAATTAATAATATACTTTAAATATATATAAAGCTACTTACTAAGTCACGTGTAAAGCACGTGACTTAACATTTCGAAACTATAATAATATTTTTTAATTATTTATATTTTATTATATAACATATAATAAAAGGTAAATATAAAAATTAAATTATTATTAATTTTAAATCTTTTAATAAATTTACATTATTAAATAATTATTCTTTAATATAATTAAAAAATATAATATTATAATTAATTAATAATTAATATTTTAATATTATTAATACTTTATAATTTTTTATTAATTATTAATAATTAAGAAATATATTAATTAAATGATAATAATATTATTAAAAAGATTTAAAATATTTAAAGTTATATTTATAAATTTTAAAAATTTACTAATATTTAAATAAAAATTTATAAATTAATAATTAAAGCCTTTTAAAGATTTTATAAAGGTATATATTAATAATATTATTATTTATAATAATATATTTAAAAATTATTATAATGTCGTAGCTTATATTAAAGGTTAAATGTTTAAAGTAAGGCATAAGCTTAAAGCTTATATACTTTATAAGGTTTATATATAAATAAAGGTTATACATTATATTATAAATCTTTTCCTTTTTTCTTTTTTAGCTTAAAATATACGAATTAACCTTAGTAATTAAAGCTAAGCCTTTAACTTTTTTAACGATATATTATAATTATATGTATTATTTAAATACTTTAAAAGTTTAAGTGTTAAAAATGTTATTATTATTACGTAAAAAAATTACAATGTATGTGTGTAATTTCACTTATTTATACGTAAGGTTAATTTTTATTACCGGTAAAATTTAACCGCTTTACACACCGTTTATTATCACGTAATATTAATAGCTTATATACTTTCTTTAATTTATTTAATAAAATTAAACTTATATTAAATTTAAACAAAACCTTTTTTAAATATAAATTTATTAAATTATATAATTTTAATAATTAAAGATTAAATAAAAGCTTTAAAAAATTAAAATATTAATTACTTTAATAAACCTTAAAATATATATTAATATAATTACCTTTTTATAAAAATATATTCCTTAATATTAAGAAAAGGCTTTACCTTTATAAAAATATAAAATAAAAATACTTATAATAAAAAAAAGGCAAAAATATTAATAATAATAATAATTAAATATAAATATATTAGGAAAAATGATTTTAAACTAATAAATTTAAAAAGAAAGTTATTTAAAATCCTTTAAAATAAATTATTAAACCCTTTAAAGCTTATATATTAAAATTATAATAATATTATATTTTTAAAAATTAATACATTTAAGTAATAAAGCTTTAAAGTAATAATTTTTTATTTAAATATAATTTAAAATAACAAGTATATATTAATTAATAAATCATAACCTATTTTATTTTTATTAAAAATAATAATAAAAATAAAGATTAAATATGTAACTATAAAACTTAAAATAATATATTTAATTTAAACTTATTAATAATATAAAGTATAACTTTAATTATATAAAAATTTATTATTATTTTAATAAATTATAATATAATATAAAATATTATAAATTAAATATTTTTAAAGATATTAAATATTAATAAAATAAATAATAAGCTTATAATTATATTAATATATTTATTATAATTTAATTTATATATTTACTATATTTTAAAATAATAAATTTAATATTAAACATATTTTTATATTTACTTATAAAGGATATAAATAATAATATTATAAAGAAAAATAATTTATAAAAATTAATATTAAATAATATAGTGGAAAATTTTAACTATTATATTAATATAAAAATAATAATAAATAAAAACTTTAAAAAAAAGTTATTAATAATTATAATGATAATAAACATTTATATTAATTAAAAGGAATTGTTTTATTTATAAAAAATAATAAAAAAGATATTAAAAGTAATTATAATAAAATAAATAATAAAGATTTTAAGTTTTAATTTAATAACTTAAGCTTTATTTTTAAAGTATTAATATTAATTTATTTTTTAATATAATTAAACAAAACTTTATTTTATTTAAAACATTAATCTTTACTTTTTTATTTAGTTTATATAAAAGTATATAATAATTCCTTTACTTATAAATATAAGAAAATAATATTAATATAAAATTAAAAATAAACTTATATATTATATTAATAATATAAGTTAATAAAAGTTAATAATACCTTTTTTATATATTAAAAAGCTTTTAAAGCTTATATATAATATTAAATATTTATAAGTAAAAAGGTTATTATATACTTTTATATAAACTAAATAAAAAAGTAAAGATTAATGCTTTAAATAAAACAAAGTTTTATTTAATTATATTAAAGAAATAAATTAATATTAATACCTTAAAAATAAAGCTTAAATTATTAAATTAAAACTTAAAATTAAAAATCATTTATTTTATTATAAATACTTTTATAATAGCTTTACTTCGTTTAATTCTTAACATTATATATTTAATATTATAATTATAACTTTAAATTTTATTATTTATAAAATTATTATATAAATTATAAATATTATAAAAAATATTTTATATAATATATTATAAAATATAATAAATTATTAAATTTAAGTATATTATTAAAAGTAATATTAATTATAAATTAAATAATTTTAATAATTAATAAAATATAAAAATTAATAAATAAATTAAATATAATTAATAATAATTTTTAATGAAAATATAAAAAAATATAAAAAACTTTAAATTAAAAAAATATTAATTATTATAATAAAATAATAGTTATAATAAATAACTTTTAATAAATATTATAAAAAATATATAAGCTTTTTAAGCTTAAAGCTTTATATTTAAAAAAATCTTTAAATATAAAAAATATTAAAGATAAAAAAATTAAAGAAATAAATTTTATTAAATATTTTAATAAATTAATTATTATAAGTTTTAAACTTAAAAATAAAGGAAAGGAAATTACATTTATATTATTTATTATTTAATTATTAAAAATTTTATTATATTAATTATTAATAAGTATATTTTTTTTAATTAAACATTTTTTATAAACTTTTTTAAAATAAATTTAAACCTTTATTTTTCATTAATAAACTTTAATAACACTTTTTTTATTTAACTTATTAAATAATAATAATAATAATAATAATAATAATAATAATAATAATAATAATAATAATAATAATAATAATAATAAAATTAAATAATAAATAATATTTTATAAAACTTTTATATTTTAATATAATATTATAAGTAAAAAAAGTTATTATATACTTTTATATAAATTAAA
The DNA here is from genome assembly GCA_002120335.1 of Hypoxylon sp. EC38. Lineage (NCBI taxonomy): Eukaryota > Fungi > Ascomycota > Sordariomycetes > Xylariales > Hypoxylaceae > Hypoxylon > Hypoxylon sp. EC38. The sequence goes on from KZ111258.1 coordinate 323,392, forward strand.
TAAAAATATTTATAATAAAATAAATAATTATTTAATTTTTTTATATTATTTCTTTTATAATTTTATCCCATTTTATAATTATAGGATGTTGTTGTGCGATATTTTTAAACAAAGCTTCGTTATCATTTATAACCACCGTAAATTTATATTTTCCACTGCCATCCGATGTCCAATACTGTTCCGAAAACAGAAACTTAATGCTAAGTTCTAGTTTTGCGTCGCGTAGAAGTTGAGCAGTCGGTGCTAAGTTGTTAAAACCACATTCCTTCCGGGAGTTGGCCACGCCGTCGAGTAGTCCAAGTATACGACCAGCCTCCAATCCGATATGCGCGCCTATGCTAAAACCTTCATCAAACCCCGCTTGTATGCTTTCGGCTTTCCCAGCGGTGATGCCATCGCGATATCCCTCTGTAATATGTTGAGCTTGAAGCCTTCTTGCGTCTAGTGAAATTGAATCTTCGCGTAGCAGATGGTCGTTCTGGGCTGCCAATTCAGGTGATTGCTGCAAATATGACCCGTCAAAGTCAACCGGAGACTCGTGGAAGTCGGCGTCTGCCACATGTCCAGGATCCATTTCGAAATATGATGCCTCTTGTCGAAGCTGTGATGGCGTTAAGTGCATTGTGAAGGTGTTTCGGCCGTGGAGGATAAGGAAAATGAGCAAGCGAAATCGACATGTAAATGCTTAAGTGCCCGAGTTTTATTAGGATAGGAGAGTTATTATGTTGTAGGAAAACTTTTATGGTCCTCCTTATTAGACAGATCCAAGCTTAAAGGTCGCAGCGCCCGCTTGGCCACAACGCCTGGTCCGGGCCATTGTAGCCGCGGTTTTTACGAGGGCTATAAACCTGATTGGTGCGATAAGAATACCCGAGTTTTACTAGGGCTATTGTGTCGAATTGAAGAAGCTTATCAAGAATTTCCTATCGCGGGAATCTTAGGTGTCGATCACTTCGAGATCTGGCAGTACCCGAGTTTTACGAGGGCTATTGTGTCGAATTGAAGAAGCTTATCAAAAATTTCCTATCGCGGGAATTTCAGGTATCAATTACTTTGAAAAATTCGAGATATGGCAGTGTAGTAAGAGTTGTGACAGTGCAGTTAGAGCTATGGCAGGTGTGGCAGGTGTGGCAGGTATGGCAGGTATGACAGGTGTGATAAAAGGGACAAGGGGAAAAAAAATAAAAAAAAATTAAAAAAAATTAAAAAAAAATTAAAAAAAATTAAAAGAAATTAAAAAAAATAAATAAAAAATAAATAAAAAATAAATAAATAATAAATAAAAAATAAATAAAAAATAAATAAAAAATAAAATAAAATAAAATAAAATAAAATAAAATAAAATAAAATAAAATAAAATTTATTAATAAATATAATAATTTTATATTTTATTATTAAATAAATAAAGTTTATTAATTAAAATTTAATTTTAAATTTAATTTAAAATTATTATAAAATAATTTAAGTAAATATAATTAAAATATTATATTTAAGTTAAAAAATTTAAATAAAGTAAAAAAAAGTTTTAAATATTATAAATATAATATATATTAATTTTATTTATATTTAATTAATTAATTAAATATTATAATATTAATAAAAGTTAAAAAATTAAAATATATTATTAATAATATATTTTTTTTTAAATATTTTAATATTAATTATATAATTTTATTTTTTTATAACTTAAAATATTATAATTTAAAAGTTTTAAAAGCTTTTATTTAAAAATATTAAAACTTAAAAATAAAACTTTAAAATTAAAAAGTATATATTTATAATAAGTAATATTAAACAAGCTATATAATACTTATTTTTACGTTAAGTTATAAGTAAAATTTAAAAAGTAAGGTTATAAGTTTATATTTAAATAACTTCGTAAGTATTAGTTATAACGTTATATAATTTAAATAAAAAAATAAATAACTTAAATATATATATTTTAACCTTAATTATATTTTATTATTATATTTATAATTAAAGTTATTTACGATTAAAGTTAAAAGGTTTTTTAAAGAAGTTATATATTTTCCTTTTAACATTTAAAACTATTATTTTAAAAGCTTTAAAAGCCTTATAAAAGCCTTATTAGCTAATAAAAATATTACGTAAGCCATTTTAAAAAACTTTAAACTTTAACCTTAAATAGCTTTAGTTATAAATATTTTATAATAATATAATTAAAGCTAAAATATATATAATTAAAATATTTATTTTATTATTTAAATTATATAACGTTACGATTAATACTTGCGAAGTTATTTAAATACGAAGTAAAAAAACGTTTTAATAATAAGCTATTTTAAAAAGCGATAAGTATATAACGCGGCGAACTTTTTAATATTATATAACTCGTTTAATATTGTTTTTTATAATTATATTTAAAATTTATTAAATAATTATAATAACGTAATAATAAAAATAACATAATTAAAAAAAAGCTTAAGTTTAAGTTTTATTTAATACTTTTTAAAAAAAATAAGTAATAAATAAAAAATAAAAAGGTAAATAAATAAATAAAAATGGGTAAAAATAATATGTAAAATAGGTAAATATATAAATAAAAAAAGGACTAAAAATTAAAATAAAATTTAAATAAAAAAAGCTTTTTAAAAAGTATTAAAATAAAAATAAAAATAAAAGTTTTAAATTTATATTTAAATAAAATAATACTTTTTAATTTTATTTTTTCTTTAATTATTAAAATTTAAAACTTAATTTAAAACCTTTTTAAACTTTAAATTTAATATTTATTTAAATAATTATTTATAAGTAATATTAAATAAATTATATAATATTAAAAAGTTTATTACATTATATATTTAAAGTAATATTAAATAAGCTATATAATATTAAAAAGTTTACCACGTTATATATTTATTACTTTTTAAAGTAACTTATTATTAAAACGCTTTTTTATTTTACACTTAAATAACTTTATAAATATTAATTATAATATTATATAATTTAAATAAAAAGGTAAATATTTTAATTATATATATTTTAACCTTAGTTATATTATTATATAATATTTATAACTAAAGCTATTTAAGGTTAAAGTTTAAAAGCCTTTAAAATAACTTATATAATAATTATCTTTTAATAATAAAACCTTAAAAACTTTTAAAGCTTTTATATAAAATCGTTAATAATAGTTTTAAATATTAAGAAAAAAGTATATAACCTTTTTAAAATACCTTTTAAGTTTAACTTTAAATACCTTTAACTATAAATATTATATTATAATATAACTTAAACTAAAATATATATAATTAAATTATTTATTTCCTTATATAAATTATATAATATTATAATAAATATTTACGAAATTATTTAAGTATAAAGTTAAAACCTTGCTTTTAAATTTTACTTATAACTTAACGTAAAAAAAATACTATATAGCTTATTTAATATTACTTTATATTTATTATCTTTTATTATTAAAATATTATTTAACTTTATATTTAAATAATTTTATAAATATTAATTATAATATTATATAATTTAAATAAAAAAATAAATAACTTAATTATAAATATTTTAACTTTAATTATATTTTATTAATATATTTATAATTAAAGTTATTTATAATTAAAGTTATTTAAAATTAAAGTTATTTAAAATTAAAGTTATTTAAAATTAAAGTTAAAAGGTTTTTTTTAAAAAACTTATAAATACTTTTTAATTATTTATATTAAAAAATAATAAAAAATTAATATTAATAATTATAATATTATTAAAATTTTATTATATATATAAAGTAAAAGGCTTTTTTATATTAAATAAAAAATAAATATTAATAAATTATTATTATATTATTATAAGTAAAAAAGATTAATTATTAAAATATATAGCTTATATTAAAGTTAATTTTATTTAAATAAGTTTAATTTTATAATTATTATAATAATATTATTTTTAATTTTTTTTTATTTTTTTATTTATTTTTTATTTATTTTTTATTTTTTTATTTTTTTATTTTATTTATTTTATTTTATTTTATTTTATTTTATTTTATTTTATTTTAAATAATTATTTATATTATTAAAATATAAAATAATAATTTATTTATTTCAAATAATTAATATATTATATATTAATTAAAATTAATTATCAAAAATTAAAATTTAAATTAAATTTTAATAATATTTTATTAAATTCATTTATATTAATTTTATAATATAAATTCAATTTTTTAAATTTATTTCATTTTTTCCAAAATTTATAATATTTATATTATATATAATTAAAATAAATATAAATTAATTAATTAATTTATAATATTATAATTATTTTCAATTTTTTAATTTTATATAATAATTATTATATAAATAAAAATTTATAAAATTATAATTAATATATTAATATTAAAAAATATTGAATTTTATAATATTAAATTTCCAAAATTTTCGAAAATAAATTTTTATAATTTTTAATTTTTATTTTGATTAATTTGTATATTTTTCATATATTTTTATTAATATAAATTTTATAATAAT
>KZ111258.1:336291-375691 GCA_002120335.1 Hypoxylon sp. EC38
AATAATAATAATAATAATAATAATAATAATAATAATAATAATAATAATAATAATAATAATAATAATAATAATAATAATAATAATAATAATAATAAAATTATTAATTAATTATTATTTAATTTACCTTTTTACATTAATTTTAAGCTTTTTTCTTAAGGTTTTTTATATATATTAATATATATTATTATATTTTTTCTTTAAAATATATATAAACTTTATTTATATAAAAGTATAAAATAAATTTATTAAAAGTAATTATATAAAATAAATAATTTAATAATTTAAACATTACTTTTAAACTATTAACATTAATTTATTTTTTAATATAAATATATAAAACTTTATTTTATTTAAATTATTAATTTAAACTTTTTTATTTAATTTATATAAAAACATATAATAACTTTTTTTACTTATAAAAATTTAATTAGCTTTTATAAACCTCGGGTATAGTTCGTTTAATGTCACTCTTTTTAAATATAAAATTTCTTTCTCTCGGGTAAATCGGGTTAAACTCGCAAGTTGTAAAACCCGGCCTTATATGTTACCTTTACAAGTGGCCTTGTAGTATAACTAAGATCAGCTACGGATACTAAGCCTCCGTTCAATTATTCGACTAATATAACAATGTACCTGTCCTCTTCTTATGATAAGGTTCTCTGGTTCTTATACCCTTTTTCACATACTCCGAATTGCAAGATTGATAATGGCGATCATTGGAAGTAAGGAGCACCATGTTAACCCCCGCTTGGCAGGTATTGCCCGAGCAGATACCAAAAGATGGTACAAGAAGCCCAATCTACGAGCACTCTACCTTGTTAGTAAACCCTTAAGCTTGTTCAAAATCTCTCAAGGCCATTTGGTTTCAAGTTGCACGAGCCGGCTGCTCAATGCAGAGTTTGATAGAGCCTCCGTCTTTCTAATGCAACATCTGTAGATACTCATTCCATGTGCCCTGGGAGTCGAATGGACGTCAGGTTTCGACTCCTCGATGATGAACTCCCTACAAGCTGTTGCATCTTGGGTTGAATGTAGGTAGGACCTATACAACTTTATCCTCCAAGCCGTTCCTTTGCTGACAGAGCATCGGAGATTTCGATAACCCGACAGAGGGCCGACTTGGCCTATTAAATGCAATGTATTCTCTTGGGGCGCTGATGGCTATCCCGTTCATCCCCACCGTTTCACAGTACCTTGGCCGCCGCTTGACCATAATGCTGGGATCGTTGATGTTATGTGCGGGTTCTGGACTTCAGGTAATGCCCTTCTTGTACTTTCCTGTTTCTTCTTCTCTCTGCTATGTTAGGAGTAACACCATAGTCAGGCGGGGTCCCGGAATAGTGACATGTTTCTCGCTTCTCGTTGGGTTCTTGGATTTGGTATCCCCTTCGCTATTGTGAACGCCTCGGCCCTTATCGGCGAACTCGCATACGAAAAAGAGAGGCCGACGATGACTTCTCTGTTCAGCGCCTCCTGGCATGTCGGAGCAATAATTGCCGCCGGTGTCACCTATGGAACGTTCCAAATGAGTAGCACATGGTCTTGGAGGTTGCCATCACTCCTGCAACTGGTTCCTAGTTTGTGCCAGATATGCTTCATCCCGTTTTGCCCGGAGAGCCCGCGCTTCTTAATCGCAGCTGACCGTGCCGACGAAGCATACACCATCCTTCAGAAGTATCACGGTGAAGGTGATAACGGGGAAGAATTTGTTCGTCTCGAGTTTGCGCAGATCCAGAACACCATTGCGGAAGAAAAAGAAAACACCAAAGCATTCGTGTGGGCAGACGTTTATCGGTGCGTCCACATACGGCCCTCGTCCTTGCGGGCTTTTTCCTGATTTTATATCATAGAGATCCTCCAATGAGACGACGGTTTCTCCTCGCTGCAATTGTCGGTATGTCAGAAGATTTACATGTGTTACTAAAAATTCCAACCCCCCTCCCCCTTCTCCCCCCCTTTTTTAATTTTTTTTTTGATCAGTCCTTTTGTACATATCTGGAGAATTATGTGCCTCTTAGTACGAAGGCGTTTGGACGCTAATAGACAACCTTTTTTCCTGAACGTATAGGATTCTTCACTCAATGGAGTGGTAACGGGCTCCTTTCTTTTTATAGGTACGTGCGTGGATTCCGCATACTCTAATGGTAGAGACTAGGTCTCGATCTTTTAGCGCTGTATTAATCGTGTAGGATGCTAACGGCCGAGCAGTAGGTTAAATGACTGCTGCTCACGAGTAGTTGTCGTATCATGAATATTCCGCTGTCCCTAGGCGAATCTGTCTGCTTTGTGGCAACATCCCCTGCCAGGTGACTAATATATCGCAGTGAAGAAGATTTTGAACCTTGTTGGCATTACGGAGAACCGAACGGTGCAGAAAGTCATACTCAGCAACACGTGCTGGGGGTTGATAAACGCCGTACCTATCGCTATTATCGCACCACATTTTCGCCGCCGTAATATGTTCCTCACATGTACTATTGGCATCGCAGTCGTCTATACCGTCTGGACGGTAGCTTCAGCCCGATTTGCCATTGAGAACACAGCAACGGCAGCCATTCCGGTCTTGGTATTTATCTTTGTCTATTCCCCCGTAAGTTTATGCTCCTCTTCTACGTGAATTAGCAAGGCTCACATGCTTATAGTTCTATAACATCGGATGGAATTCTTTGGTCTATACTTATAGTAAGCAACTTATACAGTCTATATACTCATTCTATCTCGTAGTGCTTAACTCTAGGGCTGCAGTGGTGGAGATATTTCCATATTCGCAACGAGCCAAAGGGATCTGTAAGGGAAATCTTATTTCTATTCGATGACGACCTATTGCTGATTTAGCTATGGTAGCGGTTCAGCAGTTAACAGTCCGGTTCGCCGTCTTCTTTAACACATATGTGAACCCAATTGCACTGGATCGAATTGGATGGAAATATTACTTGGTATACTGTGCTTGGATCTTGATTGAAATTGCCACAGTCTATCTTTTATTCCCAGAGACTCATAACCGAACACTGGAGGAGCTCTCCTTTATGTTTGAGGGTAGAGAGGTGCAGGAAAAGGTCCAAAACAAAGTTGACAAGCAGCTGGGGCTGGAGCTGGAGCAAATTGCCACCATAAAGATTACCAACAAGCCAGATGCCTGAGTGGAGATTGTAAAGAGGCGGGCGATTATCATCAAAATCCTCGAAATGGAGATAAGCCATGATAAATGAACAGGGTATAAGCTACCCGACCTAGGTTAGTGTAAAGGAGAAGGGGGGGTGTGGGGGATGGGAAGATAGGCTTTCATACCTTGTTGGATCTAGTGGCAATATTTAGTCGATACATACAATCTACCTGAAGTAGGGGATTCGTCCATGGTACATGTTAACATTTACTTTAGCTGCACTAAGAATTAATTGTTTCTTTATCCAGGCCTGCGGCTCGATCGGCGAGACGAGAGACAGATTTGACCAGGAGGGGAATTACAATCAACGACGAAATTGTTGGAAATACTTAGATCAAATCCCTATCATAGTGTTGGTAACCCTTGACTCACTCTCTGTAACTTTGGGGAATCCGCACTCTATCGGCAACCCTTCCTCCTTCTCACTGTCTGGATCGCGTAGCTAGCTCCGTATTAGACGGGCATAAAAGTTATCTAGATCACACCCATGCTCGAAGCTAAGACGGAGTGATAAGGTCTGGAAGGGTATTATCTCATCTGATTTGCTGTAACTCGCAGCTAACCAATGTCAGCACGAATTGACATCTTCACTAGCTAGGATCCTAGTTCTCTCTCTCTTTTTTTTTAATTTTTATTTTTATTTTTCAAGTGCTTACTTGCCATGCGCCCCTACACCTTCCCCTCGTATATATTTCTTATGCACCTACCCTTTACATCTCATAACCACTCCCTCCTTATGTCGTGCACTAGTTTTAAATGCTTTAAGAGTTAGGTTTGCTGTAGATGAGAGCGTTTCCTCAATATGGGGTGGGTTCACGATATTAACACTAGGGTTGCGAAGAGCCCTGTCGGGCACTGGTTCCAGCTCGATGGATCTGGCCATGTAAGTTGATGGAATTTTAACAGATGGCGCGCATCACGAAATTTGGTCGCTGACGAGATTACCTTTGCCGGTGAATAGCCTAAGGAACGAAAGGGGTCATACTGGTGAGTATAGGAACATGACGTTCTGGCATTTTAGACCTTGTTCTTTAGGAAAACCCTCATATTTCTACAATATGTGAATTAGCTAACGTTATGGTAGTAAGTTAAGCGTTTTTATTTCGTCACCACTGGGGTTAAGAAGGCAGTCTTTGGTATATTCTGGAAACGAAGGATGAAAATGCTGATACGGCATGTTTTAATACACCAGTCTTTACCGAACTGAGAGCTGGAGTTGCAGCTTTTTTTGCGATGGCGTATATTCTCGCGGTCAACTCAAGCATTGTAGCTGACACCGGTGGTATGTCTCCGATCGGTGCTGTTGTCATATAGCACAAGGAGCTGATAATAGCGAAAAGGGACCTGCGTTTGCAACGGCGGACCGGACGATCCAGTCTGTGATGTAAACCAAGATTATTTATTGTGCGCCGCTGAAGTCAAGCGTGACCTCGTTACCGCTACCGCTGCCATCTCGGCGCTGTCCTCATTTTGCATGGGCTTGTTTGCGAACCTGTAAGCACTTCCAGTCCCTTTTTTATGTTGTGCATTTCCGGACTCAGCTAATCGGCCTCCGTATAGTCCTGTTTCCTTGGCTCCTGGCATGGGCCTAAACGCGTATTTCGCGTACACCGTAGTTGGTTATCACGGCACAGGCGCTGTTCCATACTCAGTAGCTTTGACCGCAATATTTGTCGAAGGATGGGTTTTCTTCGCCCTCGCACTCCTCGGCCTGCGGCAGTGGCTCGCACGGGCTATCCCGCGATCGATCAAGCTCGCTACGAGCGTAGGTATCGGCCTCTTCCTCACTTTAATCGGGTTCACGTATAGTGAGGGTATTGGCCTATTAACGGGTGCCCAGTCCACCCCTCTTGAATTAGCTGGCTGCCCGTCTAGCGCACTTGACCCTGATACAGGGCTTTGCCCTGACGGGTCCAAGATGCGTAATCCAACACTTTGGGTTGGTATCTTCTGTGGTGGTGTGCTTACTGTGCTCCTGATGATGTATCGTGTAAAGGGGGCAATAATAGCCGGAATTCTCCTAGTCAGCATCGTTTCGTGGCCTCGAGGGACATCTGTCACCTATTTTCCATACACTGCCGTCGGTGATGACGCGTTCGACTTCTTTAAACAGGTTGTGGATTTCCATAAGATCACCAAGACTCTTACCGTCCAACGATGGGACATATCTGATTACGGGGGCCAATTTGGCCTGGCGTTTATTACCTTCCTTTATGTGGACATTTTAGATTGTACGGGGACATTGGTGGGCATTTTCTAGTTTTCTTCATTTTTCTTTACCCTATCTGGGGAGTCTCGCACTGAAGACTGCCCGATCCGATCCGAGCTAGAAGCCATAAAAGTTTTATGGCTTCCGAAACGAACATACCTATACTCTTTGCAAATGCTGACTCTGACGTTATAGTATTCGATGGCGCGGTTTGCTAACGTTATCGACCCCATAACTGAGGACTTTGAAGGTTCAACCATTGCATACATGGTTGATGCTATTAGCATTTCTATTGGATCGCTTTTGGGAAGTCCACCTGTTACTGCTTTCATCGAGAGTGGTGCGGGTATTTCCGAAGGAGGTCGGACTGGACTTACTTCGATAACTACGGGCTTGTGTTTCTTCATTTCCATCTTCTTTGCGCCAATCTTTGCCTCGATCCCGCCATGGGCCACTGGTTGCGTGTTGATCTTGGTCGGATCAATGATGATGCAGGCAGTAACCGAGATTAACTGGAGATATATCGGCGACGCCGTGCCTGCTGTGAGTGGCATTCATAGCTGCCAACATGTTCTTCTATCATACTGGCACTCCCCAGCCCAATCCTCTTTCTTCGGAAAATCCGCCACGCGATCTAGAATCAATGATTGCTAACTTGAAATGCCGCAGTTTGTAACCATCTGCGCAATGCCCTTCACTTACAGCATTGCCGACGGACTAATTGGTGGCATTTGCTTATATATCACGCTCAACACACTCGTATGGCTGGTCGAGATTTTATCACGGGGACGAATTGTTCCGCCCAACAAAGCCGATAAAGACCATTGGACTTGGCGAGTGCGTGGTGGTGTATTGCCACCGTGGATGGTACGGCTTTCTACGGGAAAAAAGGATTTTTGGCGAGAAAATCCTCCTCTCACCCAATCGGGTTCGGATATACCCGGTGAAGAGGAGATGGCGAAGACGAATCCGAAGGACTCTACAGGAGATCAACCTGAAGCCGTCGCCCTCCAAGACCAGGAAAAACCCTTTTAGAAGATCCCTGTATAGTATATTTTTTAATCTTCCTATTTGTTTATTTATTTACCATTTATCATGATGATCTTTTTTTGTAAATACCTGTCACATTATCTAGGTATGTATCTCTTCTGGATTGATACTCACAAGCAACATATACACTCATTCTCTTTCCACATTGGCCAGACGAGGCAGAGAATTGTAGATATCATGTAATAGTGCATATTATAACACACACACACACACACACACACACACATATATATATATATATACTTAAGGACGTAGTACATATCGTTGAACTAATTTCCTACCTCTAGCTGGGTAAGGCACAACCACCACACAGCTTCGAAATATCTTCTGATATGATATAATATATAAGTATTAGTCACATACTAAGGAAGCTACTGGATAGAGGACCTTAGGATAGATGGCACCGTTTCAAAACTTCACACGGTGTTAGCGGAATTGGTATAACGTAAGGGTTTGTCTGCAGGTCAACTGCCAATATTCACTGATATAACAAACAAGCAAACAAACTAAGATAAAATCGACCCTATGCTCTAAACGCTGTTGCCCACATCCAATTTCCAGACGCCACCAGAAGGTATCAATAACCGGGCATATCCACCCCAGATGAATGCCGCATTATGTGACTGACTACACGCCCATAGTGAAATCATGCTCGATGCCAGGGGTTACGCTGGCCATGAACTAAGTTCCAGTTAGCTTCACCCAACAACCTCGTTTATGAGAAATGTTTTGTCTACCTTGAGAAATACGACCAGGTATTGGTCAGCTCGTATAGCCACCTCCTGGTCCTCTACCTCGACTTCCTCCCAGTCATCATTGCTTGACTCAGCGGCGGCCTCGGCACTTTTGACATCTAATTTGTTGATCTCGTCTACAAGGCCCTCCATCCCTGGGTCATTTCCAACTATCTTCCCTGACTTCATCTTGTCGCGCCTGATCTTCAGGGCCGCATCTGCGCGATCCAGAAGAGTCTTCATGACGGAAGCATGTTTACATGGGTGGACGCTGGCCATCTTGACATTGTTGGCGAAGAATGGAAAGTCTTCCAAAGTCACGGTCTTGTCCTTATAGTCACCAACGATGTCTTCCATCATAAGATGAGGCGCAAGGGGCTGTCCTTCTGAATAGCCGGATAGGTATAGACGGGGCGTTCGGTAGTAAGGAGAGTACATAATGTAGAGGGTATAAGTGCGGCGAACCCTGTGATAATAAGATGTTAATATCCCGTAGAAAACCCGCTGCGAGAAAAAGGAGATGAGCACTCACCCCGCCTTCTTGTGGGAATCAGTATCCCGAATGATGGCTTCGTCGTCGTCGTCATCCTCCATATCCGGAATTTCATCTTCATCGTCCAGACTATCTCCTACATTGCCCGCATCGTCAACGGTCCGAACATCCCTCGCCTTGAGTGGTTGCGAGCTGCTCAGACCACCGGTGCGCAGCCATCCATCATCGTCCGTTCGACCTTTGGGATTGAAGTCGTCACCGTCACCGACAACTGCTTCCTCGTGGCCTGCATCACCAGCAAAGTTTTCGTCGAGGCGGCGGTTACAAGGAACATTTCGCGTGACTAAGAACTGTTTCCCGGGTGGTAGATAGTTTACACGTTTGGCTTCCGAGTCGGCATCTGCCCAGGACCATGTTGGAAACTTAAAGACGAGGTAGTCGCCGGCAGCTAGGAACTCTTCGGGAGTGATCTGGCCCGTCTTCCGAAAGGTCGATGTATGACTTACGGGGGTGTACTTGTCCCGGATCGTGTTAACCGTCGAGTAGAGCAGATTCATCTTGGCTAGAAGATGATCAGCTGGTATTAAACGTATAACGACGCGGGCGTTTTATCGGCTTTCGAGTTTATCAGACCAAGGGCGTTACTGCTTCTACTTCTGTGGCTGAAAGGTAAAACAATGCGGGATGGAAGAGGTAAAGATGTAGAAGATAGATTTGTTTGCGACGTTTATGTATGCGGATTGGTTGAAAGTAAGATAGGCAACATCTTTAGCAACTCGCTTTCATTCACTTAGGTTTCAATGACAAACCCGCTTCCCCTAGTCAGAACTTCGTCATATGGGTAACAAGGCACAGGGACAGCATCCATGACAGCTGAGGAGGGGGGAGGAGCTCTGATACTCCCCCACTTTATCTTATCGGAGATAGCTTACATACATACATGTACATGTATTCAAGGGCTACGGTACATGTAAGATGTACATGTAGGTTAGGTGTGCATGTGTGCACTTCGTTAGGTACACGAGTACTCAAACATAGGCTATATCATAAATGCATAGACAAGCTATTAGATCTGCACCATGCAATTATGCGATATGTAACCTACTTATTATATTTATCCAAATACTAATGTTCTTAGGGTTACCACGTCGGTTCCTTTTCGGATAATCTGTCTCCTCTATTTCCTTCCTCCCCACGAAACTTGTAAAGCAAAAAATTTCCCACAAGGCACGCAAGCATACGACCAACTGCCATCTTAGTCAAAACGCACACAACTTACGAAACTTCTTCTTCAGAATACATTGAAGGTATGTTACAACTAAACACTTCCGACGCATATATTTCAATTAGCCTTGACCGAATTATCATACTGACAAGAACTACACAGTTTCGTTGCCAAGATGAGTGCGTATCACCTCGAAATTTATCCTCGTTCTCAATCCCCGACTGACTTCGATTGTAGCCAAGGGAACCTCCAGCTTCGGAAAGCGTCACAACAAGACGCACACTCTGTGCCGACGATGTGGTCAGTAAAACCCAACCTTGGAGGGTAATGTGTACGGCGGCATAATACGCAATAGACTCGGACGCGCGTGCATGCTGAGACAGCGAAGGACCCAACTGACAAACGAATTCAAATAGGACGTCGCTCTCTCCACATTCAGAAGCACACTTGCGCTGCCTGCGGGTACCCAGCTGCTAAGACCCGAAAGTGTACGTGATACCTCGTTGAAGAAAGGGAATGGAATGCCACACCGAAGAATATGGATATGCTGGACTGCTCTAGGCATGTACGGAGCTGATTTGAACCATTGCAGACAACTGGAGCGAGAAGGCTAAGCGCCGAAAGACGGTCGGTACCGGCCGCATGCGATACCTCTCCGATGTATCACGCCGATTCAAGAATGGCTTCCGGACCGGCACACCTAAGGAGGCGAGAGGTCCGGCTCTAAAGTAAGGCGTTCGCGAGGGGGTGATGGGTGATGGTAGTGGCATGGCAGGGGGACGGTGTTTCTGACATTTGGACTGGCTCATCATGGACTCGTACATCTCTGAGTCTGGCGGGAATGTTATGCTAGCATTTCCGAACAAAATGGCATCATGATTTGACAAACTCAACGATTCCCTTTAAATACTCTGAGACCCTCGCCGGTGGACATCCACACACTGGTCTGAGTGTGACCGATTTCTTAAGAAGAGGATGGATTGCTTGCCGAATATACCTGCAGCTGGGAAGCAGGTGAAAGGGATCTTACTGGCCCGCCTCCCCCAAAAGTCTTTGGTGCCTACTAAAATAGCTACGACTAAGCACGTGTAGTTACTAGCCTCGTTCAAAAACTCGTACTCCACCGTCGCTAGCTACAAAATACAGTAGTTCCCGCTCTCCAATCACTGAGTCGGTGTCGTGATGCCCGCCACCTGGGGTGACTCTTAAAACGCCGCTCACATCTCTTGCCGTACCAGTATCCAGCATCCTTGAACTGACCACAAGATGGGCATCATGGGCCAGTGATACAGCAAATGCCGCATGCTCCTTTTCTAAGGGTGTCGTTTTTGACGATATCAATGGTCCATCTGCAGATACAGTAACGATGGAGGAATGTACTTTCTATTACAGGCCTATCATTAATCTTTGATGTAACTAGAGGTGGAAAGACATATATGAGGTATCCCCCCCGGAATGACTTACCTCTCGAATGTCAAGTAGTGCCTCTCGTAATGCCTGGCCTGAGACACCTTCTCCAGAGGCGGCTAATAGCAGGTCCAAGTGGTCAGCAATTAGCACAACCTTTTGGTCCGGAGTAGAATGCTGAACCTGGTTTACGGCACTTTCAAGTTCTCTACGCAAGTGCTGTAGGGTAGGTGCAGATAGGACTTTCCTTCCAAGAGATCTTTCCGGGGCATGGCTCTGCGAAGCATGGAATAAGCTGGTGAGACCGTCGACAAAGACAAAATTGCCCTTCTTGGTTAGCATGTCAAGGTCGATGCCAAGTTTTCCGGCACCGTCCTTCCAGAAAGTATAATCTCGTAGGAAACTGATAAGGACCACGCTGGTATCATCGTTTCTCGGTAAATCGGGGCCATCTTTCCTTGATACGGGAACAGACGAGTTCGACAATATGGAATAAAGGTAGCGGAGAACAAGCCAGTTCGGCGTCGATCCCAGAACCCCGCTGAGAAGGACGAGTGATGTCTCAGGTGGTAGGTGGAGATATGTGTCTAAGAGGGGTGGGATTCGCGACGCCATGAGATGCGGTAATCACTAAAACTGAAACGACTGAAAAAGATGGAATCTAACCAAACAGCAAGTCATCCAGTAAAGGCTTCAACGACGCCACCACCAAGGTTTCTGGCTGGATCTGGATCCGGATGCGGATGTGGGGAGTGTGAACGGTGACGACGGTACGATTACGAGGGTGTGCCGCTTGGTTGTTGGATCTGCATATGGGATGTTGTAATCGTCCTAGAAGCCAAACGAGATAGGCGCAGTCATAATATTTTCGAACAGATGCAACAATGTAAGTCCCAATAGCTATATATGGTGGAACTGAGCAAGGACCAGCGAATCGTTGTGCCTAGATGGAAAGTATTAATTAGGCGGTTCTGGCTAGTGTTAATGTGTGAAGCTCGAATATTGGTCCTCGACCTCTTAAAATCTTGAAATTTTCGAGGTGCAATCATTTAGTTCTTACTACATACATGTCCATAAACGGGTACATGTATGTACCTAACATCCCCTGTCCTTGGTACAGTACTCTATGAATCTATGTACTGTGGAAAGCTCGTTTTTAGCAGTACACACCCGCTATACAGTAGGGCAGGTGCGCAAGCGCATGTGCACATGTTTGTGGATTGCATCTCGGTACCCAGGTAGGCGTAAAAGTAAGGTGCCGTCATAGTGCATAGATAGGGTCTCTCGAGCCCCATCTAGCGTTTGACCCCCCGCTGTCCCATTCCTAAACCTCTACTGGACCGTGGGGATGAAGACTTCCTTCCCCTCTCTGACCGCTTTCAGCGGCTCAGAGTATTCCTCATCTCTCCATATCTTTCCAACACCATGCATGCTTGTATGCACGCACTCTATGTGCTCTGACGATAGCCTTGTGGATGCTCGATTCTTTGGCCAAAGTCGGCGATCACCTGAACAAACTTATCCTCGATCATAACACCACCCGCCATAACATCGAATACCAACTATGATACCAGCTATGCCAAATATGTACATACATACGTACATACATCCATGTATACTGTACATCCCCACCTACTTGAATACATACATGTATGTACCCTTGTGTAAGAGCCGCTCCGCTTCGGCGGCTGATGGCGACAAGGTTGGTCGGTCTCATGTGCCATCACCGCCTGACCAACCTCCCAACGACGAGACTCCATTTATAGATACATTTTACAATCCCATTGGCTTGCTAGGGGCTTTTTCACCAGCACGCTATTCCTACATAGTAGGCGAATACCTATGTACTCATAAATCCTAATCCTTGAATGGTACATCACCTTTGTGTTGATTATACTATTGTCGTCGTTTCGTCTTGGTTGGGGAGAGGGAAATTGTATATCAGGAGCCGACGCTCCTCCCTCTTCTTATAACACCCATGCCTTCCACACTTCCTTCTTTCTATTCATATCTGGCTAGAATTTGCAAACATCGGGTCTCATTCCCCTTTCGCCAGAGTTCGCCTTGTCCCACTGCTCCTTGCAAACGCCCACCCACCTAGACTGCTGCTAAGCCAATTCTGAGTCGTGGCTCAGAACCGGACTGACTAAAACACTTGTCTGTATCCCTTAAACTGATCTCATTCTCCACGGACTCAGCTTATACTTTCTCAAAGACAGACCAGTCCACTTTTATTATAAACCCTTGTGGCACGTGGTACTAGCTCTGAAACTACACTGCTGCGATAGCTGCTATAACGAGGACATTCTGGTTCGTTTAGAGGCTCGCCTCCATCTACTCGCCGCTTCTTCTACGGGTAGCAACCGGCCGGCGCTTTCCCCCGCGTCTTGTCACTTGTTTCATGTCGCTCTTGCCTTACTCGAGTTGGCATATTACTACATCAGGCAGCATTGCGTGGATATACATAATTAAAAGAGAAGCTACCCATTGAGGTAGACCTCTCCTTGTTTTCAGTCTCTCTCCCATATTCTGCAGCTCGAATGCATGACTCATCTCCACCAGATACTATATCACTCACTCCATCTACCTTCAAAACGCCCTAATTACTCGACCTATTTAAATCTTTCGGCTCTCATTGCCTAGGGTTGATTACCCGACCCCTAAATTTCTATAATATTGCATAACTGTATATATTATTATTTTTTTTGGTTCATTGCCATACACACGACTACACTTGGTCCAATCTGGAGGAAGTCTCAATTACGCTACTAGGAAATTTTTATATTCCCCGACAGCATTTGCGGAGGTATGGCGGAAACGGAGAATCATGTACCTAAGGGCCCATGGAAGGTATTCTTCTGGCGTAAAGGTGATAACGGCGATGAGTCTCGAAACAACGAGAAGTCAAAATGGAATATGGGGATGTTGAATGATAAAGAGACCATAGAGGTACCTGGTAAGTCAGTACGAGCTGAAATAGCCTAATATCTGTGTTAACCGTTTGCTTAGGATCCGTCCTACTCCTTGCCCAGGGCCGAAATGAGCCGCTGGGCCTTCGGAACGCTCCAGCCAGGACCTCCCATTCTTCCCTCCCAACTGGCTTCTTCCAGGAGGCACCCCCGCATCCGCCACCTAAAGAAGAGGATGTCAAGAAAAAGACCAAGGACGGGCAGATCATTTTGGATCCCCAGCCAGACGATTCAGGAAACGACCCGCTGAACTGGCCAACATGGCGCCGAGATTCTGCTTTGCTATCTCTAGGTCTCTACTGCATGATCGGTGGTGGAGCTACGCCTATCATCGCAGCAGGTTTTACTGATGTTGCGAATGGTATGTATTGGCGCCTTTCACTCGAACTTAGGTCCCCTTTCTTTAACAAATCGAACAGATTACGCGATTGATGTTGCTGATGTTTCACTTACGACGGGGCTATACATGATGGGTCTTGGGATTGGATGTGTCATCTTCTCACCCACGGCAATACTATATGGGAAGCGTCCCGTCTATCTCTACACCGCAATTCTCGTTATTTTATCGGCAGTCTGGTGTGCCCTCTCACCTAATTTTACCTCGCTTATATTAGCGCGGATATTTCAGGGCATCGCTATAAGTCCTGTGGAATGTCTCCCCTCTGCTACTATTGCCGAGATCTTTTTTTTGCACGAAAGGGCGTATCGGATCGGCGTGTATACTTTGTTATTACTCGGTGGCAAAAATTTGGTTCCTCTCGTTAGTGCTGCTATCATTGGGCGTCTCGGATGGCGTTGGGTATTCTGGTGAGTTGACACAGGCGCGATTGCCGGACGCCTATGTCGATTTTCTTTCCTCAGCTCACCAAGTCACTTCAGGATCGTTGCAATGGTTGTCGGCTTTTGCGGAACTCTGCTATTTTTCTTTGTCCCTGAGACGTTCTGGGACAGGTCTCCAATACCAAGGTCACGTCGACATCCAAAGCGACCTAGCCTTTTTAGCAGGAGATCATCAGCTCGGCAAGTCTCAAAAGCCCATCTGCACGAGGGCGAGGTGGCCAATGGAGAGAAGGTCATGGCGGGCATGGGCGAAGGGAAGCCTGCAGAGAACTATCATGAACTCGCTTCACCTATATCACAGCCCCGCCATAAAAGACCTCACGTGGGATTTGCGCCGGGGCCTGATGGAGAATCAACACACGATTTTGGGCACAGTCACGGCCTTGCGATCACGACGCCAACAGGGGAAGCTTCCGCGCTGCAATGGAGCAACAGGGATGAGTCTAGAGCTACCACAGAGTCGGTAACTAACGAACCCAAGGAGAAGGTGGAGCCCTTGCCTCACATTCCCCGTCCGATTGTCAGTCGTTCACAGTCGAACAGCAGCGCATGGTCACGGTCAAACTGGGAAAACCCAGGACGCTTTGCCCCGTCGACGCCAGATATGCGGAATTCCAACTCGCCATATTACAAAAACGCGTCCGACGGGTATTTCCGGGCGGAGGAAGGATACTCAGCTCATCCAGCGTCAGGGGCGGTTCATTCCGATACTGAGAGTGAGAAGATGTCATCTTCAAACTTGGGAACAATAACTAGGGGTCAAGCCTATACACATGCACTACGGAATGCGCCACCAAAATCATTTGCTCAGCAGCTGAAGGTCCATCACGGCCGGCTTAACAAAGACAAATGGTGGAAGGCGGCAATTCGTCCTCTAATCCTATTCTCTTACCCAGCGGTGCTATGGTCGGCCGCAGTCTACGCATGTTCGATTGGATGGTTGATCGTCATCTCGGAATCGGTTGCTGTCATATACCGGGAAGGTAGTTATAAATTCAACGCCTTAGGCACGGGACTCGTCTACATATCACCTTTTATCGGTGGCGTTTTAGGCACGGCTGTAGCAGGCAAGGTTAGCGATATCATCGTCAGAGCGATGGCGCGTAGGAATGGGGGTCTCTACGAGCCTGAGTTTCGACTTGTGATGACAGCGCCGGTGGCGTTGACGACAGTTATAGGACTCATGGGATTCGGGTGGTCGGCTGGCGAAAACGACCCTTGGATCGTCCCAACGGTTTTCTTTGGAGTCGTCTCATTTGGCTGCTCACTAGGCTCCACGACCTCCATCACGTTCTGCGTCGACAGCTACAGACAATACGCCGGAGAGGCCTTAGTAACGCTAAATTTCAGCAAGAACATTTTTCATGGACTCGTATTTAGTCTATTTGTAACGGAGTGGCTTACGCATGATGGCTCCAAGACGGTGTTCATTTGGCTTGGCGTCATCCAGCTCATCCTCCTTCTGTTTACGATACCTATGTACATCTACGGCAAAAGGGCTCGGATGTGGACTGTTCGCAAGAATTTCATGGAGAAATTCTAGACCTGTCTCGACGGCCACGGCATTACTGGGGCGTATTGAGTATATTGAATATAAGGTGGGTTTCATCAGATATGATTAACGATGCATGTATATTTTCATGTGCTATTTCGGAGTTTGGCGAGGATTAGGTATCGCATGTAGACATAGTATAGACCCTTTTGACATGTTATGGAACAGGATACGTTCAGATCCTATATGAATTCCTCACACAACCGCCCACGGAGAAGCCCACTGTGATTTGTACAATGTATAATGATAGAAGCAAAGTGATATGTATGCACAAATATATAATAATGTATGTGGGTACGTAAGGTACGTGCGTGGGGTACATGTAATTTCAAGGTTTTTGGTCTACTTACATGTAGGCGTACGTAGGCACGCGTATTTTGCGTTATGACGTACATGTACATGAGTCTAGCAACATTGAAGCTTTACACTTCCTATACCAAATAGAAGGAGGCTCGGGTAATCATCATGGGGCCTAAGATCGTTAGCAGAGCTTCGTTGCTAGTACCGAGAGGCCTCGACTGGTCTCTGACGACCCGAACTTTTTCTATATCCCAGTGTCGCAGCATCGCCAATCAGATTTATGCTTCGTAAGTAAAAGCGACTTGCTTTCTACCTAGCGATCACTCCTTTGATACCATAACCATCGTCGTCATCGTCGTATGATAACACTTTGTCCCAGAACTAACGCTACTTGTTAGAGTCCGTCGGCCCGATGATTTCCACACATACCAACTGGTGTCATCGTCTTCTCGGACGCCTCTCATAACCCTCTGGACTGCTTCGTGGTGTGCTACATGTCATGCTGCGGCCTCGCTTATTAAATCTATCGTTGAGTCTGGAGTGGGCGAGGCCGAGGGGGGCGTCGGTTATTGTGAAGTCCAATTTGATGCCCCTGATATCATGAGTAGTGGGCTTGGTACGGAGTACAATATCACTTCCATACCGACGCTGCTTAGCTTCGACGCCGGAGAGGCTCAGGTCTGCACTAAGATAGCCGGAAGGAAGCTGGCGGATCGGCCTTTCTTGGAAGACTGGGTTCGAAGTGAAGCAAGACGGCATGGAGGTCGTGGTGCTGGAGGCGGTGGTCCCGAGATCCTCGGTGGATTGTTTAAACATTGGAAATAATATCCAGTCTGCTTCAAATTTACTACTGGTGACGAAGAGGCCATAGCATTTGCTATCACACTTTGTAACATCATTACCGCGCATGTGGTCGATCCCCCTGTGTAAGAGGCCTACGGAGCTGAATGAGTAGAATATCCGATAGACTAGATATATAGCCGTCGTCGATTTTAACGGTAACATTGGGGACTTCGTGGGAGCCTTCGAATTTCCGTCTATTCCAAATAAAATACCTCCTCAAGTTCCTTCCACCATGGCGGATTTCCGGACTCGCTATCCTTAGAGCCAGGTACCAGGCTCTGTAGTAGAAGTACCAGTCAGTGTCCACATATCCCATGTTATGGTTAAATTTATGATCGTCTACCTCCTGGAAACTGTCCGTCATAGCCCACCACTCTCTAACTTTTGGGTTTTCGCGCATACGTTCCATGTCACCGAGATAGTCGTATCCAACATATTTGAAGCTTGCAAAAAGGATTCCCGTGTGGGAATCGTGGAAGATGCTATCTGCAGATGATGGAGAGGGAAAAAGGGTTAGTTCGATAGAAAGTCTCCCTCGCAGCTCCTCCCTGTTCCAAAAAAAGAGGAAAGAAAAAAAAAAAGAAAGGCGAGGCTTACAGTCTTGAATATTACAAACTTTGATCTGCTGTAAAACTTCAGGCCATACGACAGAATGGGCTTCCTTGTACTTGTCAACAAATTCGGGCTTCAGCTTTACAATCTGCGCAATGCGGCGGACTTGTTTTTGCTTCGGCTCCGGTTCTGGAGACTTGGTGATGGGTTGGGGCGGCGGGGAGTGTGGCTTCCACATTTTATGTAGTTTATACTTGTACTAGGAGAGTTTATCCTCCTTTTTTCCCTTCTTTTATTTATTTATTCCCACTCCTTTTCTATACTTCTTCTTTGCCAACGAGAAAATATATTACTGCCTGAGAGAGTGTGCATGATATACAGTTTGTCGGTCAAGATCCCTCCGTCTTGTATGACACTGGGTTCGGTGGGGGGTTCAGCGGAAGTTCGTCGCGAAGTGGCATACTTGAGAGGTACATGATGATACCTACATGTAGGTATGTAGGTATGTAGGTATGTATGTAGGTATGTATGTATGTATGTATGTATGTATGTATGTATGTATGTAGTCATGGATGTGGGCAGAGGCGGGGTTAGTTATGAAAGGCTTTGTCCAATTTAGGGAATACCTGCATTTGTAGTACGTTTTCTGGTGTACGTTTCCTCGTCCCTGATCTCCCCATTGTATATAACAGTAGATGGGATCATTGTGACTCGTCTAATACTTGACCGTTGGTCATAAACCCCAGCTTCAATCAGCTCTCTGGTATTGAGATAGATTTTGCTGCGTTTGTTGCACCCATAAGGTACAAGTATCTATTAACTCACATTTGTCGACAGCAATAACCGAAAGACGGCCAGTTTCGGCCATTGGTTGGTCATATAACTCTACCAGATATGATTGAATAATGTTAGCCTTGAACCTCCTTCAGAGAAGCCTGCACATTTTATATTCCAAACTCCGCCAATGCAATATATCCCACCTCCATCGTTTTCTGAATTTCGTTTCCTCGAGAGCCGAAGGTAATGACATATAATACAACAGTGACGTGGTGGCCACTCTATTCACCCCTTCATGTATATCCATATTAGCTGCACATTTTTCTCTTAACAGAGAAGCCCACGGGAATGGGAGAACCGCCCTCGTTTCGTTTCTTATTAAACCTTGCGCAAATCATTATAATGGTGTAGGGCCGTGTGGTAGTCAACAGAAAGGCAGTCCTTGTTTTCAAGAGCCTAGGGGCGCATTTGGAAAAAAAAAAGAAAAAGAAAAAGAAAACTACGCATAAAATGCTTCGATGAAGTAGATGAAGCCGAACGCCAGGAATGCAACCGCACCCCCTATCGTCACTATTTGTATGCACCAAATTAGCTGCAACACTTACAACGTAGTCGTTTACGGGGGCAGTTCTGACTTACCAACTTTCAGACTAACTCTGCCGGCGATGGCTCTGCCACCAAGGACAGCCACGCCCGTACAACACGCATGGCCAAGCACGGCGCCTAGCGTTACCCACCAGTAGTCTTGGCCGGCAGCCATAGCAATTGTCGCAATTTGACTACGATCTCCCCATTCGCCTAAGAATGTCATGACAAAAGTCTGTACCCATGCCGGGCTCAGTAGCAGCGAGAAAAGGTTCGACAGACCAACTCCAAAACCACCGAGGAAGCCCCGTTGCGGCGATGGGCTTCTACCTGGCGAGGTCGAAGGGCTGCGGGGCGGAGTTGGGAAGCGAGATTGGGACCTCGACTTCCGGCCACGGTTGAGGCCCATTTCTAGAGCGTAGGGACTCAATGAGGACCGTCGTCTGCCCTTCTTCAGCGCCTGGTGTTCCTTCTCCTGTAGTTCCATCTCAACCTCTTGCATCTCTGCCGTGACACCCTCGTCTGGGTCCATAGCCATACCCTCGCGCAGCATCTTTACGCCGAAGACAAAAAATAATCCTGCGGCTAGGAACGCTGTCACCCTTTTGGGAATTAAGGCCGGCACTGTATGACCCAGCACGGCAGAAAGGACAGTCATGACTAGCAAAGCACCGAAAGCTGCCGAGAACACAACCATACGGTCGTGTTTCATAGCCATAAGCGCGGCAACGAGGAATGTCTTATCACCAACCTCGGAGAAAAGGATCATGGTAAGGGAAAGGACGAAAGAGTGGAAAGGTTGAATGAGCCCGTCGTTGCCCTCGTCGCCTTGTTCCCATGTACTCGTGGTTGACTTAGCAGGCTTGGATACATCAAGGTGATCTTTGTTAGCCGAGTTGGGAAGCGGGTTCGGATCGGCGCGTAGCTTGTCTGGCAAGTCTGATGGTTTCTATATAGAGGGTCAGTGTACACAACGGAGACGAGGCGTATTGAACGTCTTACCTCAAGCCCAGCGACGTCTTCAAGCGTCTGATGTAGGTCAACCTTACTCTTGTCCTTGCCTTTCTCCTTCTTGCTAACCTTCTCACTCGATATCTTCTCCTGCTCACTATGAGGTAGAGGGGGCTTTTCCTTCGGCGTCTCAGGCACATTCTCGACCTTCTCTCCAGTCTCCCCCTCCTTAGCTTTTCTAGCTTTGTCCTTTTGGCTCACGCCCCCTTCCGTACCGGTGGTACCTTGCTTGGGAGGCTGGCGATGAGGGTCATCCATAACACCGTCGTTGGTCTCCGGAATCTTCTTGCCATCGACTACTGTAGGGTCTATCGGCCTATCCTTCAGGATAGGGAGATCTTTTAGCTCGGCTGCTTCATTGGAGTCACCCTTCTTGCGTCCCTTGTCTGTGCTCACGAAGGGACCTTCATGCGGCATCCCATCTTTGCCGTCTACGGGAGCATTCTTGGTGCCAATATCAAATTTGGATGTCTTTGGAGACGTGACAGTCGAGTCGATCGTGGATTGGGAGGATGTACTATCAGGCCCCACAGCAGTGGCATCCTTGGCAGATTTCGCGTTGAGGGCGGACGTGACGAGAGCGAGGGAGGGTAGGAGTAGAAGGATTAGAGGCGTTCGTTGGTGACGGAGTCTCATGATGGGTACGAAGTCGGCTATTCTAGCAAAAATTGAAATTATCGACAAGTGATATGCGATGACCGGACTTGAGTGCGATGGAAACAGGCTTTAAGGATGCTACTACTGTTCTACAGAAGTGGTGACGCTCCTTGGACAAGATACAGCCAGGCTAACGCAATGAGAAGATAACGAGATGACGGTACGGTGTCCCGATAAAACGGAGGTGAGCATAGGTAGATTTTACAGAAATGACAAAAGGGGGGAAGATAACGCCGAGAAAAGAAACCCAGCTTGCCCGGAATGCTGGTACGACAGTTGAAGATATTAGACTAGTAGGTATGGAATTGGATAAATCTGGGATCTCTGTAAAAGGGGAGAGAAACTTGGTAAGGCAGTGCGTGCGTAGGTCGATCCACGGGTCACGGTACCTGTGCGACGACAGGAGACGACAAATCCCAGGATACAGGGTGTTACCTGCATAAATAAATTGCACCGATGCTACCCACCTAGAGCCCCGGAATTTAAATACGAAGCCGCTGTTTCAACAGTCTCACGGTAGATGCATGTACCTCTTTAATGCGTTACGAATGACGAGAGGTATCTGGATTTCCCGCTTCTCCTCCCCATCCCTTTTATCAGCAATGAATAAGAACAACTACTAATTTATGCATCCTTTTTCTTTTATTTATTTATTATTTATTTATTTATTTTCTTTTTAGAAAAAGAAAAAGAAAAGAGATAGAGATAGAAAATGGGTTTCAGGTTATCGAGGTTACTGCCTCAGATTTGATAGGCTGATGGGGTGGGTACCCGATTATGCGGGGCTGGTCCGTGCGCTAAAACGTTGTTTGTTTACCTCTGAGTTTTGATTGGAGAATAACCCTGAGAAATAGCCCTCTACCCTAACCCTGGGACTTGTGCAATTCTACGTACATACAATAACATATTGAATGAACCAGATTGTTTCTCACCTCCTTTCATACAACATACAAACATACATCTTACGTGTATCATGGCTGGCCGCCGTCGTCCAGCGACGCGTCGAACCGAGTTCGTCGAGCCTGTCGGCGACTTGAGCGCAAGGCAGACTCGACGTAGCACTAGACGCCAGGAGGCATCTGTAGAACCTAGCCTTCGGCCGCAGGCTGAAATTTCCCAGCGTGGTACCCGACGAAGGCGTCGTAGGAGCGTCGAGAGTGTTGCTACGAGCGATTTTCTGAAGAATTCTGCCGGTTATGCCAGTCCTGAACCGGGAAATCTAGGTATGTCGTATTGAGTTGCCCTCACTAGCTCCCATCTAAGTCTTGCGCAGGCCTAGCTCCAGTACCTGAGTCTGTGGGATCTCAGAGTGGTGCAGTCTCTGAGACGGACGATCCTAATGAGTCACCCGAGATGGAAATTGCTAGAATCCAGGACATGGTTGATTTCGATATACCCAGGTTGACACGCTGGGCTGACAAATTGTACGGTACCTTGTCGTCTATCAACTACAGCCAGCCAAGTGTGGACGACCGGTCAAGGTTGAATAGCTACAGGAAGTTATATAATCGTGCCCGCCTTCCCTTTGCCGATAACAGTACATTTTTTATCAAACCTATCAGCCCATCTCAGGAATATGACCCAGAAGTCCGAACCAAGATTCGGGTTTCCATCTGCTCGGCAAACATTGTGTCGCTCCTCGCATTTATTATGGACGTCGAACTCGGAGAGAAACAGTTGCTGCCGATTCTGGAGCAACTCGATGATGGATTTCCTGCTTTGTTCGACGCCCATCTCCAGGCGGACGACATCAACACTGCAAGGTACCTTGATCTTGCGTTTTGTATCAGATGCCGACGTCTAGTTGAGGCGCTAGCCTCGGACTCCTCCATTGAGCCGTTTGAATCAGCTGCAAGTATATTTTGCGCTAGGCTAGGGCTCGATTTAAGCACCCCCCGAGAAACATTAAATAAAGGACCGTATAAGGAGTTGGCTGGGATTGATATCAACCAAAACGATGCGTTCTATGATATTTATCGGGCTCGCATTACAGAGCTTGTTTCTAAACTCTCCTCCGATGACAGACTTCAAGTACAAACAATTCTAAGCCAGGATTGTCCCCAGGGTAGAATCCTCAACGATCTCAAATCTTGGGCCTCGGAGTTATACCAGCTACTAAATGGACCGATGGATCGAGGTAATATCCGGCATACGAATATAACTCCAAGAAAACACACTCGCCTAGGGCGTGAAGACTCGGAGCCCCTATTCGTCGATGATAATGCCAGAAATGAAGAGGACTCGGATTCCGCATCAGATATAGATGCTGGTGGATATGATCGATTACTACCTCAAGAATCCAAGTACGTCTATAGCCGGGTTTTGACCTGCTTGCAGATTATAGTCATACTAACATCCCCTAGTCCAAGCTTTATCGACAGTTCTGCCACTCTCGCAGCCGTAAGGCAGAGCGAGAAAAATGCCGCCGCATGCTCAGCAACAATACCGCCTTCTAATCAACAAGCCATAAATAGGGAAGGAAAAGATTTGGATACCAGAGATGCTATCCGTCGTCTGGAACCTAAGCATATTCTAGACGGCACGACGAAACGTTTGCAACCTAATACGGATAGCGGTAACGAAAAAGACGATGACGATGACTTCGAGGTAAATGAACAACTTAGGATTGAATCTAAGCGGGCCCTTGATGAAGACGAATCTGTTCAAAGGCCATCTCCTAAGCGCCCCCGGTACTCAAAACAACCTCAAATTCTGTCACCTCAAGTG
The DNA here is from genome assembly GCA_002120335.1 of Hypoxylon sp. EC38. NCBI lineage: Eukaryota > Fungi > Ascomycota > Sordariomycetes > Xylariales > Hypoxylaceae > Hypoxylon > Hypoxylon sp. EC38. Next base: position 359,386 of record KZ111258.1, read on the forward strand.
GCGAGAAGTCGGGAACTTACTACCCAGAGATCGCTTGACGGTTCTCAAGAGGATTCCCACTTGCAAGGCAGGGACATTTTAGTGCTCAGCCAGGGTGCGCGGAACATTCGACGCGCAAACTATGCAAATAAACCACGGCAAGTCCGCGTACCATGGTCCGCATCTGAGACCTCGAGGCTCCTAGAGTTGATAGCCGACCCTTCTTTGAATTGTTCGTGGAGTGCGATGGAAAAAAAAGGTGGCTTCGAAAATGCGCGAAACCAACAGGCCTTACGTGACAAGGCTCGTGGTTTAAAAGTGTGGTACCTTGAAGGCGACAGGGTGTTACCTGCAGGCTTTGATCAAGTTGCTCTAGGTCAGAAGGAAAAGGATGCTGTCATCAGGTGTGGCAGGAACCCCAATCGGCGAGAGGGTGACCTAGATGAAGACGGTCAAGTTACAAATAACATTTGGGTTGGGTGAGGCTATGATGACGATTTTTTTTCGAAGTTGAATGGGAGGCAAAAAGGAGTCCAGAAATACATAGCACATGAGCTTGAAGGCGTTGACCTTTCCGATTACCCAAGAGGCGTTTGAAGGTTAAGATACCCCGTTGGGCGAAGGTTGTTTTGTTGACAAAAAATTGACCAATAGTATTTAATAGTGATTTATATGCCCAGGCTATTCAACATACATCCCGTACCTAGATACGATGCCTACATGTATCTACTCTCAGGCACTGGTTTGCTGTAGACGTATTTGACTGCATGACTTTAAGAAGGCTCAAGGATGACCTTGTTCGCTATCGAGTTCTAATGCTGTCAGCTTTATAGTCTACAGCACGGAATTAGGCCACCTGGAAATCCGAACCTACATACCTCTTCCTCAGTTGTACATATACATGTACGTATTACTAGCCTGCGAGGAATTCAACTAACCCATGACGTATCGGCAGAGCAGTAAAGCCTCAGACGATAAATTCGAATAGCCGCTGTAGCAGGGGCCAATAAGGCTGCATTAATGCATACCTCAGGCTTAATTGAAACCTATGTGGAGAGTCCGGCATGTTGGGCAGCTATCAAGAAGATTTTTCTTTCCCCCGTCGTCAAGGTTTGAAGTGATGTCTAAAAATAATGCATGCTAGGTACCTCTCATACCGGCCTGACTCACAATGAGAATCGGTACGTATCTAAACATGACGAGACAGCCTGATGGGACTTGAGCATGTAGTAAGGTAGTATCTATCAAATCAGACTTGCTAGAAAGAGGTAAGTGCAATAAAGTTTTCCAATATCAGGCGGAAAGAGCTTTCAGAAGGAACTCACCGGATGACGGTGACCTCATTGGCTTGCAAAAACTCGACGGGAATGAATACCTGCATGTAATTGGGGACCTCAGATACCCGCTGTGGGGCTGCGTTTGCAGTAGGTACATGTCTGTGCTCGCATATGAAGATTTGTGTAGGACGCACATACCATGCTGAAGGTGTGAAATTGGGTACGTACCTGAAATTTGTTTTAGCTTTGTGGGCAAAAGGAGTTATTGTACGCTTTGATGTAGACTGAATAAAAGAATAAAGACTGATACATAACAGACAAGACTTTGTCTTATCTGAATGTTGATGCATTACTATTGTTTGAATGCATCAAAGAGATACACTAGTATAAATACCTTAAAGGTACATTAGCATAGATTGTAGGATTAGAACTTTATTTTCGTTCTATCGTAATTGCTCTTAAGCTTTGAAAATTTTAAGCCAATCATTAGGTGTGAACCTTAACGGCAAAGACGCAAGTACACACAAAGAGGCAAAATAACAAATAAAAAAATTTTAGTGTGTGAATCTAGAAGGAGGGGTGCACAGTCGAGGCAGGAAGGACCTAAGGAGGGGCATTGCCCCACAGTAAAAAATCTACCTGGCCACCGTCCAGAAATAATTTATAAACCCCGACGTACACCCTCGCAACATTCTTCTGATTCTCCTTTTGATCCTCGTCTCGCACACCGTTAATCAGAGCATTAACACCTGCTGAACGTGAGAAACCCTCTTTCCACTTCCATCATCCTTCCATCATCAAAGACTATTTAAAACTAACCATCCTCTTCAACAGTTTTCACTCTCGTCTCCCTTCACTACACACATTCTCAACACAATCGCAAGACTTTCGCCAAAATGGGGTATGTAATAATTTGATGACACCTTTCTAGAGCGCCTTTATCACTGACATCCTTTGCAGTAAGGAAGACAAGACTCACATCAACGTCGTCGTCATTGGCCGTAAGTTTCCTTGATGCTATTCCGTGGCCTCGTTTCAGATTTCTAACCGATCTCTCAGACGTCGACAGTGGCAAGTCCACCACAACCGGCCACTTGATCTACCAATGCGGTGGTATCGACAAGCGAACCATCGAGAAGTTCGAGAAGGTTAGTAAATATTATTTTCTTTTTACATCTGCGATGGATTCATTCAGCACTGGAATCGGGATCTTTGTCCACTCGATCTTTTGTTGTTGTGTTTCCAACCGTATGCCCCTCTCTTATCTTCTCACATCTCATCACCCCCCACCGAGGGGCACAAATTTTTTTTACCCCGCTCTGACGGTCTGCGCAACCTTGTGGTGCACAGAGCAACCAACCCTAGACATGCCAAGCGTCAACTCTAGTTATCTGCAGACAATGTCGAACATTTTTGAACTGACCCACTCAATAGGAAGCTGCTGAGCTCGGCAAGGGTTCATTCAAGTATGCTTGGGTTTTGGACAAGCTCAAGGCTGAGCGTGAGCGTGGTATCACGATCGACATTGCCCTCTGGAAGTTCGAGACTCCCAAGTACTATGTCACCGTCATCGGTATGTCTTAACGTCTATCTACCCCTCGTCCTCGGAATGCTAACAACTTATTCACAGACGCCCCCGGCCACCGTGACTTTATCAAGAACATGATTACGGGTACCTCGCAGGCTGACTGCGCCATTCTCATCATTGCCGCTGGTACTGGTGAGTTCGAGGCTGGTATCTCCAAGGATGGCCAGACCCGTGAGCATGCCCTGCTTGCCTACACCCTTGGTGTCAAGCAGCTCATTGTTGCCATCAACAAGATGGACACCACCAAGTGGTCTGAGGACCGATACAATGAAATCATCAAGGAGACTTCCAACTTCATCAAGAAGGTTGGCTACAACCCCAAGACTGTCGCTTTCGTCCCCATCTCGGGTTTCCACGGCGACAACATGTTGACCCCCTCTACCAACTGCCCCTGGTACAAGGGCTGGGAGAAGGAAGGCAAGGGTGGCAAGGTCACTGGCAAGACCCTCCTTGAGGCCATCGACTCTATCGAGCCTCCCAAGCGTCCCACGGACAAGCCCCTCCGTCTTCCTCTACAGGATGTCTACAAGATCGGTGGTATTGGAACTGTTCCTGTCGGCCGTATCGAAACTGGTATCCTCAAGCCCGGTATGGTCGTCACCTTCGCCCCCGCCGGTGTTACCACTGAAGTCAAGTCTGTTGAGATGCACCACGAGCAGCTCGCTGAGGGTGTTCCCGGTGACAACGTTGGCTTCAACGTGAAGAACGTTTCCGTCAAGGAAATCCGACGAGGAAACGTCGCCGGTGACTCCAAGAACGACCCCCCGGCTGGTTGTGACGACTTCACTGCCCAGGTTATCGTTCTTAACCACCCTGGCCAGGTTGGTGCTGGTTACGCCCCTGTTCTTGACTGCCACACTGCCCACATTGCTTGCAAGTTCGCCGAGCTCTTGGAGAAGATCGACCGACGAACTGGCAAGTCTGTTGAGAACTCTCCCAAGTTCATCAAGTCTGGTGATGCTGCCATCGTCAAGATGGTTCCGTCCAAGCCGATGTGCGTTGAGGCTTTCACTGACTACCCTCCTCTCGGTCGTTTTGCTGTCCGTGACATGCGTCAGACCGTCGCTGTCGGTGTCATCAAGGCCGTGAACAAGAGCACCAAGACTGGCAAGGTGACCAAGTCTGCTGCCAAGGCGACGGGCAAGAAATAAGCTAGCCCATCGTAACTTGACTGGCGCTGGATGCATGATATTCCAGGTTGTCAGCTGCCATGAACCCTTCGCACGACACGACCTACGCCTCTACGAATTTCCTTTGCGTTTACACGATCTGTTCTCTCGGACGTTTGACTTCGGAGCGCAATATGAGAGGGAGGGTTATGGGCATTTCCGCGACAAAACTTTCTCATCATGTGCTTGTAGTAAAATAGAGTCATAGACCGTGATCCCCAAGTTTCTTCTACGTGACTGTAACTTTTGTGGCCTTATTCTGTCGTGATCGTAGTTTATGATCCCATATAGGACTGGATCATAGCAGACAATTTTGTCCCTGCAACACCCCCTTCCCCCACACCCCCTAAAAGTTTGTAATCGATAAATTTTTGTTGTTGCTTATTGATAGGGGATTTCTGCTTGAATTGTAGCATGCAAACCAAAGTCACTATACAGATATGCGATGGTATACTGGATGCGTTAAATAAAGTCGAATGTAAGCGCTTCCTGCAAGGTTAGTCGAGGATCTCGGGGGCGTGTCACTATTTATAATCTTGGGGTAGGTAGGGTGATGATATAAGGTAGCTAAGAATCCTGAATAACTACACATGTATACTGTACAACTGCATGCTAAATACTACATGGTTAGGACTCCCGTCTACTGGCCAGGTACCCAGACCACAGAGTATCGGTCGTTGCAAACTTTTGGCAAGCCACCAAAAAGTCGTCGTGAAGTTTGCGCGTACCTTCGGCGACGGAAACCCTACTCTTAAGACCTGGCTCGAGGCTGACCTCAGCGTTACGGCCGTCTCCTCGTTCCCCACTTATGGACGTGTAGGTGAGCTTGAACCCCTCGTACGGCATCGACACGGAGTGGTGGATCTCTAGGCCAACGTAAGTATACGAAGTATCGATGAGCTCGTCCATGTCGGTAGTCGCAAATGGATCCCAGTCTATACGATTGTTGAATAGGCGTCTTGGGATGGGGAATTTCTGACGCGGCGGAACCTCGAACTTGCCGCGCACGAGATCGAGGCGAGCGGGCTCCAGAAAGTCGGCCAGCGGTTGCCAAGTAGCGAGCTTAGCGGGGTCGCCTTCTAGGACCGCATGTTGAGCCTGCGTGTAACGCAGGTCCACGAGGGACGTGGGGAGCATCACGTCTGTAATGAGTGTCTGCTTGATGGCGCGTAGACTCTCGACACCTTTGACCTCGTCACCTGAAGTTGCAAGGCGGAGCTCGAGGAGCGGAGCTGGGGGTGTGGCATCCCAATTCTTAGTCGTCCTCTTACTTCTTCTTTTATGTATCTCTATTTCAGCCCCTCTTATAGGAGTGGGCCAGAAGCGGATGACTATAGTGGTTTTAGCTTGTATGAGTGTATTAGCTGGCCCGTCGTCGCTTGCTCCCAATTTCGCGAGGTGAAGGGGATGAGGTATGGCAGAAGCAAACACACGTGGATAGTTGGCTGTCAGGAGATCAGGTAGGGGAGGAGGTGAGGTTGACGTGTCATTTGCGTGTAGTAAGTGACCGAAAGCGGCTTTGGTTGATACTTTGAGATCTTCAGCCCAGTTCATTGGGTGAATAGATAACTGCGGCTCGCAGGAAAACTCATTGCTCTCATCGGATTCAGGCTCTGCGGTTTCCCGTTCAACTGGAAACTGAAGTTTACCGAGTGGGCGCTCCGCCGCCGAAGTATTACCCCCGGGGATCAATGGGAGCGCGTAGCGAGCCCACTGACCCATTCTATCTTTCCATCCTAGTTTCTCCTTATCTATTGTATTCGTAATAAACCGACCGGCGGCCACGTCGTCTTGGTCTGCTACGTGGAGACTAGTCGTTGTCGAAGGCTGCGGGTTGTAAGCGGTAAGTAGTAGACGGAGGACAGTGTCGCCTAGATCTTCTAGGCCGACGAGGCCTTTAGCAGCACGTTTTTTGAGTTCAATCCAAGTGACGCAGAGCTACGAGGAAGAAAAACCATTAGCATGAATAGATGAAGTATTCCGTTTTCCTCAGGAAATAGTTGCTCACCTGCTCAGAACCGGAGGGCTTTCTGACATGCGTGTTCGTTATCCGTCCGACTTCTTCTAACACAGCCTCATCGATAGGTTTATGAGTAATAAGATGTACCGCAAATGACTTAGTCGTGACCTGCTTGAGCGTCTCATTTAGGTCTTTGATCAATGTGGCAGCCTTCGTTTTTGTCGTGACGAGCCGCAACGTCTTCTTACTCCTAAACGCTTCGATCTTCTCGCCGGCATCCAACCATATCTTACCCATGACTGTCAACCACCGTTGAGTGCCACCTAACGTTGAGGGTTTAGCGAAGTTGTCTTCAGTGGGATGCGCATAGGGTAGACATACGCATAAGGAGGAGAAATTCAAAATTTCGAATCTTGATTTTTGTTTCGCCTAGCCCAGCATCAAGATCTACAATTGAAAGACCCCAACACTCCCGCATGATTCGTATAGCAAGCTTCTCTTTTGCAGTGGTTGAATCGGTTATATAGCCGTGTAAACTGGGATCGGTTCCCTCTGCTACACTAGACTGATTGGCTAATGGCACCCACGGGGTGATCTCTTTGATCCAGTCGTATTTGAAAGCTGGTGTGCTTGGTTGACCATTTTGTTTGTGATACTCTAGGTACTCATGAAGTTGGGCGCTCAGAAAGCCGTCTGTCAGCAAGGCCTGTAGTTTGCGGAATTCCCTTTCAGACAAAGCTGTCTCTGTACTGGGCCGTAAACTATCAATGTTTTTACGAACCTCCTGGGGGTTCGGTGGTTCTCGCTGACTGTTTAGGAGAGCTTCGATATTGATAGGTTGAGCGTTGGCCTCATTGTCAGGACCGACGGGAGCCGGCGGACGATCCTTCTTCTGATACAGACCTCCATCCCTCATGACGATAACAGAAGCGGGCTTTCCTAGCATATCGGAGGCTAGATTCTGGGCGTCTTCTGTAAGAATTCGGTTTCGAGATAGACGCCTCTTGCGCATGTCTACCCTCTTTACCCCAAATTCCTTCTCCTTGTTTTCAAGTTTGCCATCTTGTGATTGCTCCTCGCTATCGAGAGTCTGGTCCTGTCCTTCGGCAAGCTGGTTTTGGTCACAGGCGCGCGCAGGCGACTCGCTAGCAAAGCGTCGTAAACTCGGATGCTGTATCTGGAATATGCGACTGGATGCTCGGAGCGGTTGGGTAGACTGACGAAGTAGACGTAGCCGGCACCCGAGACAGATAGCACCGCCAGAGATACGAGGAGAAATCATGAAGAACGAACGGAGCCGTATCATGTATCGTCTTGCATATGTAGGTATGTTTCAATATCCAGGAAACAAAACGAACTTCATTATAGCTCTTAAAACTTTTTTTTCTTTCCTTGATAATCAACTTTAATTAATATGGGCCTACGCGGTACCTCTATGTATCAGACCTTACTAGCCCAACTTAGGTACATCCAATTCAGCTTCCTAGGTTACATACTTAGCGGGTTACTTACATGTATGTAGTATTTGGCTATCGATAAGTATTTTGGCGGGGTATCTATATTATGTACTGTAAACGCGTCAATCGCGTCGACCTCAGTTCGCGGCTTTCCACACTAGGCACCTTTTTTTTTCTTTTTTGTTTTGACTTTTAACTTTCGAGTGCATATTGGCCCCTGCGAACAAAGTCAAGTAGACCCAGATTCATACCACTTACATCGATATTTTCCTTTTTAAATTTCGTACTGAAGAGAGTCGGGAGGCTTAGCTTAATCGGGTTTCTTACTGGCTATTTTCCCAAGGAATCAGGACTACAACCATGCCTCCTCAAACTCAGACCCAAAGACGACGTAGAACAGCCAACCATACTGGAGCCGATGAGCCGCGCCGACATCGCCAGTCGCTCCTGAATAACGAACTTGAAGAGTCCGAAGCCTCCGAAGGAGACCAAGATGGTGATGTTGACATGGAGAGGGAAGGTGACGCTACAGAGGACCAACTGGTCAAGAAACTAGTGCGATATGCTTTGGCGTGTGAATATGCGAGGTTACCCATCAAGAGAGACGGCATTCGAGACAAAGGTGAGCCGGTGTCAAATGGTAGTTGGCTAAGAAGTATCTACTAAATGCAATGCAGTTCTCGGAAATAATCCGAGATCATTCAAGCGTGTTTTTGAAGGAGCCCAAGCACAACTTCAACGAGTCTTTGGTATGGAGATGGTGGAATTGCCTGCGAAAGAAAAACGTACACTAAAGGAGAAGCAGAGTAAGGATACAAAGCTGCCTTGTCCCATGTTCTATTCCACCTTGCTAATTGGGCCGCACAGAGGCGAATGCTAGGAAAGCAGCTTCTCAAGGCGTCACATCCTCGCGGCAGTACATATTGGTTTCGACCTTACCACCAGAGTACAAATCTCAGTCCATCATTGCCCCATCACGGATCCCGAGCACACCTGAGGAAGCCGCATACGTCGGATTCTACACCATGGTCATCTCGCTGATCGTGCTCAACGGAGGTGAGCTGAGCGACACGAAGCTCAGACGATACCTGACCCGTATGAATGCCAGCCAGAACTTGCCGATGGACAAGACGGATAATGTATTGCAGAAGGTTGTGAGGCAAGGTTATGTTGACAAGGTAGTGGAAAGGAGCGACGGCGACGAGGATACCGTAACTTGGTGCGTTGGGTCTCGAGGGAGAGTTGAGGTTCCGCCTGCGAGCATTGCCGCCGTCGTCAGAGAGGTCTGGGGCGAGCTGCCGGATGACTTTAATAAAAAGCTGCAAAGAAGCTTGGGAATACAAGAATCTAGCGAGCTTTAAGCTGGGAATAGCATCGTCTGAGTAATGAGGATTCAAGGCCGTAGAAGCTGGTGCTAATGAACTTGATGATTCTCGGAATTGACAACGAGGATATACCTTTGCTTGGATACGTCATCGATGTGATCTTAACAATAGTCCTAAACCCAGTGCTATACACTTGAAGGTTCTCGGCCGTCAGTTGCCTTGTCCGCGCGTGTAGAGCAATTCCAACCACTTCAAACTCAACATCTACAGCGTACCAACAATTTCTGACACTCAAGAGCCGCAATAACAATCTGGTGCATCCTGGAAAATGCTATCGAGACTTGGATTATTGAGTAGATCTATTCATGGGTTCTTCGCCTTCGCGGGGAGGAGGTGGGCCACATGGCTGTATCATTTTCCGTAGGAGCTGAGCGCGAACTTTGGCGGCAGGCTCATTTTGAGCGAGGGAGATGTAGGCCAATTGGGGAGGATGGCCAACCAAGCTCGAGTAAGTGTCGCGCGCAACGTTTGTTCTCCATTCCCACGATGTTGTGTCTGGGTGACCGGTGCCTACATACTTTGCTTGGAGGCGCTCAAGCTCCTGCTGGGTGCGTAACTTGTCTGCCTACTCGCTATTAGCCTTAGTATTTTGAACGGGGAATTGGAAGTAAAGTAAGTGCGGGAAGAGGGTTACAGACCATAACAGCAAGTTCTGTTGGTGTTTGGTAGAGTGCGATTGGTCTAGGTCGATAGAGGTTGTCGACAGAGGTTAACGCGAGAATTTGGGGATACTGCAAAAAAGAGGGATGTGAAGGTGCTTGTGTAGATAATCACATATTAAAGGGTATTTCTATATAAATAAATATATACATATAAGTGAAGTTGCGAGCAAGAGCTTTGTACGTACCGAGGTTGTACAGGGCTGCGGGGCGGGGTTAATTAACATGTAGATACATGTATGTAGTTAACCCAAACTTCCAATTAAAAAGAAAGGTATTAGCTTTGTAATCGAATGTACCTTGATTTTTAAGAATTTCATTCAACATCTGTTCATTTACACGTTTTTCTTCGCGTGCCTTGTATACAAGTATTTGCGCTTCACGAGTCATACATAGTATGTAGCAACTTCTTTTTAAGTTTGGTCAGGAAAATATCCACTACGGTCGGTTCTGTTCGGCACAACCTCGAGTTTACCAGGAAACGTGGACGCGTCAGAGTTGTAAGAAAACCCCTAACGCATAAGCTCCTATATAAGAGCAGAATCTGTGGCTGCATGGCCATAAATATGTTGGAACCATGGGACGAAGATATTGCCCTTCAGAAGGAGCGCCAGTTTTGCGCCAGTGATGTGCAAACAATCAAGGCGTCTTGCATCAAGGATCATGGGAAGAAGCATCCTATCGAGTGCCCAGAGTGCTGGACTCGCCTTCTCAACCGCATAAGAGACCGATACCTCAATTCTGCTTCTAAGGAATGGTTCTCAGGTCGGCGGCCGTTTCTTCTTGAGCTTGATACCATGTTTTCCAAGGCACACACTTTTGAAGTCGACCTCAAGACCATCGAGCAGCGTATATTTGACGAGAAGAAAGAGTGGTACAGAGATAAAGTGAAGAACCTCGGATTGCAACACGCAGCCAAGTCTCCATCTGAGGAACGAATTCTGCAGCAAAGAATTAACGATCGGAGCATTACCGCGAATCAGCTTGCTTCTGAACTGAGGGAGGCCTTTAGTGACGGCGCCGTCCAGAACCAAGAAGCGTTCAACGAGTTTATAGAACGATTAAAGCTTTCCCAATCGCCTCAAGCACGGAACGACGCCTACATTGACATTTTCTTTCAACCCAACCATGACCCTTCCGGTGCTGCTAGATGCCAAAAATATGTTGACATGATCAGAAATGGAATGCCAATTACAGAGGCAATCAGCACCATGATACGCGATCGTCATTCAGCTAAAGGCGACCTGGAACAGAAGCAGGCACTGCACGAGAAGCTGGAGGAGCTAAGGAGAGCTAAAGCAGCCCACGAACTTGATAAGGCACGGAGAGACAAGGCTCGACAAGATAAGGCTAGAGCAGCCGCTCCTGCTCACGGTCTACATGACCTTCGACCTTGTTTGGTATGCTCGAAAATCCCAGACATACAAGATTTTATTATATGTCCTTTATGCCAAATACTCAGCGCCTATGATGGATTTCGAATAAAACCTGCCATGTTCTGCTCCCGAGACTGTGAGGGCCAACGATATGTATATTGCAACCCATTCCAAACCCGTTTTCTTCTAATTCTTATACTTGACAGGAATCGCACATTAATGCAACACACGAGTGTGCCTCTGGTCAAAGGTGTGTCCGTCTCCATGATGAAGATGTAGAAATGGATGACGGCGGAACTGTTCTAGTATTCTGTCGGGAGTGCACAGAAACCCTGGGTATTCCATCAACATTCTGTTCATCCCGCTGCTTCAACGAGAACTTTCAGCACCACCGTGACAACGTCCACCTTCCCGAGCGTAAGAACTCTCAGCGTGAAATAAATGACGAGAATAAGCTTGAATATGACCCGAGGGATGAAAGGAGGTATCAGGCCACAAAGATCGAGGAGCACCTTGTCACATTTGATGATGCCATGGCAGAGTGGCAGCGGAAGACAGGTGCGGCGGTGAAATGAAGACTTGAGCTAGAGTAGCTGAATGGATGCTTTGAAAAAGTCTAGGTAGTAGATGGACATGCCTCAATGAGGACGGAAGACGTCTGCAAAGACCAAAAGCCCCTACGATTATCTTTGCTTTAGAGAAGCTTATCTACCTAAGTAGCCTCTTAAAAATGAAAATGAAAATGAAAATAAAAATAAAAATAAAAATAAAAATAAAAATATTAAGGATACATGATCATTAATCGTTACTAGACATGATCCACTACAGGCTATGTAAATATACACCTATAAATTACCTAGTATCGATGGCTAGGTTACCCTATACCTTAGGTATGTATGTAAATAGGTATTTACACGTAGACATACGTAGATATTAACAATACACCGATAATAACATATATGTAAGTACCTAACATACACTATATGTATGGGATGCATATATGTACATGTATGCATTAGGTACATGTACATGCCTGCTTGATAACTCCGAGGTAGCATTATCCGTTGGCTCGGCGCCGATGGTATTTTTTGACCGAGCGGGAAAAAAAAAAGCTACATCCATAGCTGTACCCGGTTGCGTCGACCTTGAATATCGCTGTCGGCATTTTGCCATCGGTTGCATCATATTTTCTGTTCTTGATCCCCGAATTCCCACAACCGCACTTCAAAGACCAACGTTCCCATCTTTCCTTACATTTAAGAAATAGGTCACATCCGCCAATAATAACTCTCGTGCACCAACATGTCTATCGTTTCAGCCCTCAAGGGCGACTTGCCGCAGCAGGCTAGGTCGCTGGTCAGTATAATCCTTCCTACGCCTAGTCGTTTGCTGTTCGCAAGTGCCCCGAAAATCTCGGAGACTGAAGCATACGCTAGTTGTCTTCTGTGTTCTGTGGTCATGAGTTGAGCTAACTCGACTTCCTCTACTTTTCAGTATCGACAACTTCTGCGTCAAGGAGAGCAGTTCCAGTCTTACAATTTTCGAGAGTACGCGAAGCGACGAACGAGAGATGCCTTCCGCGAGCATCTGAATCAGCAAGACCCTAGAGAGATACAAAGCCTCATACAGAAGGGGCTCAAGGAGCTGCAAGTGATGAAGGTATGGGATTTGTATCTGCTGTTACTCTTCGAATTACCTCGGAGATGGCGGGTAATGCGGCGCGGGATAATGAACACCAGCTAACAGCAGTCTCCTCCATATAGCGCCAGACGGTCATTAGCAAATTCTACCAGTTAGATCGATTAGTGGTCGAGGGTGGAATGTCGGTATGTTATTCGCAGTCTCAACCGACCACAACTAAAAGCGATCGCTAACTATTCCCAACAACAGGGCAAGCAGAGCGGGAAGTCCGGAGACATTGCGCGACATAAAGATACCGGGTAAGAAAAAAAGAAAAAAAAAGGCTTATCTATTATGAATAGGGAAAATGGTCACTGACTGCTCATAGATGGGACTAACGCTACAATGCGCGGCAGCATATGCTGCCAACGATAGGGATACTTCGACCACCCTCGGCCCTTCGCGTCTTCCCTCTTCTATACGTCGCGTTGGTCTTTGTACTGTAATGACATTCTTGTACATCAAGCACGCGGCCGATTTCAGGTTTGCGGCATGGACCTCCTGCAAAGCGGGAGCACTAAGGCTCATCAGAGTGAGCAAAAAATGGAAGGGCTAGATTCTGGTGTCTATGGACAGGGGATTGGAGACGTAGCTTATAGGGACAGGAATTTTTGATGAGGTGCCGAAGAGTTAAAGCTGGCTCATGTATCATTCCGAAGATCTGTTCCACTCAAGGCACCTATCTCGTAGGGTATTCCAGAGTGGACGTAGTAGGCTCCCGTGCCACACAAGAACGGGAACACTCGAGAGATAGATATTCATTGCGTAACAATATACTCCCTATTCAAGGCAAGAATTTCGACCATAGCAGCTGCATCTTCACTCCCTGTTTGAAGGGCTCCTATCAATTGATACCTGGTATCTTCGTACTAAGACGAACAATGTAGACTAAGGTACCATATGTATGTGCATGTATTTATGTTACATTGAACCCTAGTGGTAATGTACATAAAGTATCTATGTAGGTACATCCGGTTATAGTATAGCCCCGGGTGCTCGGACCCTTACGTATTATGTAATGATTCTCAACTGAATGATTTGTTATCACGCTTCAACTCACGACTCTGTTCGCGCAACGAATAATAACCATACTCGGTTCTCTTTTGCGTCGTATGGATAGACTTCCGTCCTTTTTTTTCTTCTTCTTCTTCTTCTTTTTGGAACAACTACTTGTCTGATTCATAAGTCACAGAATACTTCAGCTTCTGTTTATTTAGATCACCGGCCATCTTAAGTCTTGGAGGCTTTGAATTGATTCTGAAGAGAGTAAAAAGCCACCAAGGCGCGCCCATCGTTTTCATGGCTCCAAATGTACGAATATGGCATCCCAGGCTAATGAACCACATCAATTAACTAACAGTATACCAATTTCAGTTTCGCCAGAATACCCAAACGCGGCGAGGAAATCGTAGCGGATATGTCGAACACGACGATTTCGAGGGTATGCTGGTCTTCATGATGTCCATCATAAGAGCCATATCGCAAACAGGCAATAACTAATTCTGTCTTGTAGGCTTGCCCGTTAGACAATGGCGCCAAGAATGGGTCAGGATTGCGCCGCCGCCGCCAGCCGACACAACTCAAAAGAACGACATATGGGCCATTGAACTTCCACATGGCATGCCGAAAGACTCACATCTGCTGCCGACACATACGCAAGAGCTGCTAAGAGCAGCACGCTCCGGGAGGTTATATAAACGACCGCCGCCTGTTGAAGAAGAAGAGGTCGATGCAGATGCAGCCCTAGCAGAGAAACCAGAAAAGAAGGAAGAGGACCCAAGCACCAAAGGTTATCAAGTCAAGGTTTGGAAGCAAGTCGCCCGGAATGCAGAAGGCCCAACCATCTCGCACTTGGCTAAGCGGAGGAAAGGCGTCATCACGCTGTCTTCAAACCTCCCAGTCGGCGCTACGTCTGGTCATACTATAACGAAAGCTACTGTCCGGCGCATCGACGCAGCTGGAAATCCCTATACACAAGAGATTACGTTGACTGAGGGCCAACATGTAGATGGGGAAATCATATCGACCACAGTAGTGCCAGCACCTAATCCTGCCGCGAATGCGGACGCATCCGTTGCCGCGACACCGGTCCGAAGACGGCCGCCACCACCTAAAAGGAAGCCTAAAGGCCCTGGCCGAGGACGGAAGAAGAAGCTACCATTGCCGGCAAGTACACAGTCAAACGCAACAAATACAGCTTTAGACGCCGCTTCAAGTGGCATTAAACAAAACAATCCCGAAACTAGCGTAAGTTGGCCTCGATTTGCTGTCTTATTATGTATTAACGGTTATTAGGACGTCAGAGCCGGCGACCAATCAGAAGCTAAGAATCAGGACAGCGAAATGGCCGATGATGATGAGGGAGACGATGGTGAAGATGACGGAGAAGAAGGGGAGGATGGCGACGAGGGCGACGAAGATGACAGCGAGATGCCCGACGGTGAGCGAGCCGAGAGCGAAACCAAAACTGAGCGTATGGTAGGAGCCCCTTCAACAGCTTCCCAGACTGAACCCTCCGGCGAAGTAACTCCCGTGGATACCTCAAGCGGAACGGGGCCTCCAACTGCAAAGCAATATTCACCCCCTCCTACTCTCACCTTGCCTGCAGCTCAAGCTCCTTCACAGCACACGCCGTCGCATTTCGAAGGGAGTCCGCTTAAGAATGTCGTGGCTGCTACCACATCACCAACCGATTCGTCGCCAAAATTCCCTTCAAGCAATGGAGATCCTTCATGCTCCATGTTCGTGACTGAGAGTGGACCGATGGGAACACCACTAGCGCCAGTCCCAACGTTAGCTGATGCTGTTGAAACGCATCCCCCTACCGCATCCCCAGGTGCAGCAGAACCAGAAGTAGATGTAGATGTAGAGATGGCGGATGTTTCTCGCCGGCAAAGTGCCGATGTTACGGAGTCGTCTACGGCGCATCAAGAGATGCAGAAATCAGGGGACGCGGCTACTGATTCAGCAGCAGTAATGGGCTCCACTCACATTGAAGACATCTCCACGGTACGTCACTCGCCCCCGTCTACCGCCGCATTAGAACCTGAGCGGCCTGCTGAGCAGGATATTCCCGGAGCTGCTGTGAGCATACCGACAAACCAGGTGCCAAAATCGTCAGATGTGTCCCCTGCGTCTCTCGATATGGTACCGGCTTCAGGAGTCATCGACACCAAGGTGGAACCTACTGTTTTGGAAGGGGCAGAAGAGAACGAGCCTGAAAGTCCTGATTTATTTAGCGGCCTGGAGGCTGCTTTGAACCAGCAAGGTGGTCCAAAAGAGGCATCGGCTCCTCCCGAGACGAAGTAAAATATCACTGCTCTAGAATAAAATGATATAAATGGAATCTCGAGACAATAAAAGGAGGGCGACTCGACTTTGGGCAAGACCTAGTCTTTAAAGAAAAACATCTGAGGGTGTTATTATTTTGCACTATACACCTAGATACCTATTCTTGAGGGGCATTTCGCAGAAATGTATCGGCTAGGCGTTTCGGAGAGGCATGTATGCTGTAAAACTGTCCAACAAGTGGTCAGGGTCAACCACTAGAATAAAAGTATCGGAAAATCTTCATGAAGAAGCACCGTCGGTATCCGTCTTTGGGTAGTTGTATAGGTATTTATGTGACAAGATCATTGTTTCGATATATGTATGTATTTACTCAATTAAATGTCTAGAAACCATGTATTATTTTGGTAACTTTATGGGTGTATGTACGTTTGGTAGGTACGTTACCTGAAGCATCTAACTCTTATTATTCAAATTTATAACCCCCC
>KZ111258.1:375791-386680 GCA_002120335.1 Hypoxylon sp. EC38
AACATCCCAAATCCAAATCCAGACCCCGCATCTGTTTGAATTTGGTGACCACATTTAGTCAACAGGTGTCAGCTTCTACAACACATTTATTTCTTCCCAAGTCACATATAAATAACAATGTCACGATGAGATGAAACCATCCCAGATCATAACCGCAATGATTCCATCGCGAGCATGTAGTCGCTTGATAATAAATATCTAGATTAGTCTTGAATCCCTCCCCACGTCTAAATGTATCATACATCCCTACACCAAAACGCCATCGCCAGTGCAAATGCTTTCCCAAGCAAACAAACTTCCGAGATTCCGGCAACCAAAACCAGATGCAATGAAAATCTACCGTAAATGCCGTTTTCAATCGTCATCTATAAGAGAACCGCGCGCCTATACGACCTATGCTGATACCTCCGCCTTCTGTTCTCTCTCAACTTTTTCGAGAGCTACAGTCAACTGTTCCTCTTCGGCCTTCCGTTGCAATTCTTGAAGGTACTGTGCGTATCGTGACTTCTTGTTGTGTATGCCGCACTCCGTCTTAGCCTGTCCCTTCCACCGACCGGCTCTCTCATCCTCCCCGGCGGAGACGGGGGATGTCGAGTGCCAATCACCGACGGACTTATACCCCTTATCTAGGAGTTCATTATAAGGTACGTTATTCTTCGCAATGTACTCCTTGACTTGGGTGAAGGACCAGTCTACGAGGGGGTTGATCTTGACGATCCCGGTTTCTTCATCCACCTCGAGAACACCGATCTTGTCACGTTCACCTCCTTGAGAACGTCTCCGACCCGTCAAGACGGCAGCCACGTTCAATTCAGAGTAGGCTCTTTGTTGGGGCTCGACCTTGGCGACCCAGTCATACAGTTCTGCAGCTGTCTCGTATAGCTTTTCGCCATACCGCTCCTCGAACTCGGCCGCAGTATTGGCGTCTTGTGGTTTGTACGTGTGGATGCGGATGTTAGGGTATCTCTCCTTGACTCTCTCGACAAGGGCATATGTCTCTTGGAAGTGGTAAAGAGTGTCGAGGAAGATGAGGTCAACCGGCGAAGAGGTCGGAGATTCCTTCTCGATCCTGGAGAGCATGTCCGTTGATACCAAGCCTGTGAGGCCAAATGCGGTGGATTGATATAGATTGGGGAAGCAGATCTTGACAAAGCGAAGTCTATCCATGGCACTCATCTTTTCCAATTGTTGGTTGAGATGCTTGACATGTGGTTGGGTGAGTATTACTTGAGGCAGTTGACTTGAGGAGCCGTCCGTCGATGACGTGCCCGAGACATATCCCGACTCTAGATCGGTCACAGGCGGTAATTCTTTAGAGGCAAGACGCGGGGAGGACGAGGTCGAAGACGGCTCCATGTATGACGATGGCTCCATTATGCCAAACTTTTCGTGCAATACTCTTCAAACCGGCGAAAAGAGACTGAGGCTTAAGAATTAGACAGTTAGGAGGGCCAGTGGTCAAGACGAGGTTCTATTAAGAGTGGTATTGCTACGTGATACCAGGGAGCAATTTCGATAAGTCTAGAAGTGACGACAAGAAAGCAAAGCAGACGGTCGAGCACCAAGAAAGAGAGAGAGAGAGAAATCAGTATGGGGAAAAGCATTAGAGGTGTTTGAATTATAAGCGATGTTAAAAGAAAAGCCTTCTATCCGAATCGGTACTCACACATCTACCTCCATACTACCCCGTAGCACATCTAATCACAAACACCAAGTAAGGTGTATTTGCATACTTTTCCCCGACGTGTACATGACTAATCCGGTTCTCGGGATGTGCTTGACAGAGGAACCGGGTTGGGCTGTTGTAAAAGTTGTCTCGTATGGGGCTGGGGGTATTGCGCGATCTGCTTAGGTATGACCGTATGAGATATTATAGGTAATGGTCATAGCCCCAAGACGTCAAAGCATCTTAGAAATTTTAGACACCGATCACGACATCGACGCTAGTATAGTCGCAACAACAAGACCGACTCAATGATTGGCCGGATACTGTTGTCTCTTTCTGCAAGTGGAAAGGCCGCAGGGGAATTCCCGATACTTATGATCTGGCTCGTTTCAACAACATGCTTCTTGCGTATCCTAATACCGTAACCCAATTCGAGCTGC
The DNA here is from genome assembly GCA_002120335.1 of Hypoxylon sp. EC38. Classification (NCBI taxonomy): domain Eukaryota; kingdom Fungi; phylum Ascomycota; class Sordariomycetes; order Xylariales; family Hypoxylaceae; genus Hypoxylon; species Hypoxylon sp. EC38. The sequence goes on from KZ111258.1 coordinate 377,898, forward strand.
TGTATCTTTCATCTTTAATATCTCCCTTCCCCCTTCGACGTCACGACTGTATTATAATTGGGTCAATCCGACAGTTCCATCCCTTCTTACCTTTTCCTACCGAGAGAAACTAACAATAATTTGGAGATTAAGATGTTCCCATCGACCAGCGCGGATGTCTACGATATTTGACGTCTTGCAGACATCCATGGATGGTATTAATGTCCGATATGAATTACTTCTCTTACTCCGGCCTAGTTAGTGTCCTTGGCGCGGTACTGGATGTTTATGTGAATTAAGAGATTAGCATCAAGCACGCAATCGCGAGTTTGAAGGTCTAGACTCCCTATTGACTTTTCAATTTATACCTGACGTATTTCGGCGTGGCCATATATTGTCACCTTTGGGGTATTGATTACCTTGAAGAGGAAACTGGTAACAGAATGGTAGTTCTTTTGCCTTTCTTCGTTCACATGATTTCTGGATTGTGATGTACGAGGACATTTCGATGATCGTGCGATCTGAGAAGGCTATATTCAATGATGCCTTTAAAAGATCCAGTGCCAATGAAGCCCGTACAAATGGCCCAGTGGGCATAGCATCTGTTTTTGGAAACCCTTTTGTATGATATTTCCCTGTTGGCTGGCTTTACTTTCTCCATTTGTTTCGATTTTACATGTTATGGTGTATAGGAAAGGGGAGGATTGCCATTCCATGCCATTCTTCCAGGGACGATTTGCATTACCTCGTCCTAGGCTGAGACTGGTTTCCAAGTCTCATAACCGACGGTCTAGGAAGGAATGTCGTGATTATTAGACCGCATTGCAAAATTTTGGCGGGTGTCGGAGAGTTGAGAGACATGTCGAAGTTAGAACGGAAACAAGACTTGAGGCGTTCGGGTCTCGGTATGAGGTTGCAATGTTGCAATGGTTAAAGAGCCGCTTGAACGGCTCATCGGGACCGATAGCCGCGCCAGAGTTGCACCCCAACAACCCCGTAGATCATCTGCATTAGACAGACTAGGTTCCTACCGAATTTGGTACCCACGACTGCCATGTACGGAATTATTACCGAACCTCACATTTACTTCTAGACCCTGTGAGATCCTTGGGGTGCAGGTCCGGGCTGAATTATTAATAAATACCGTACATTATTTGTGCGCTTCTCATTGTGAAGCTCTTGTGTGTTTGTTCGAGGACATTAAGATCTTTACCTGTATGTAGGTACATGTAGCTAGCAAAAGTTTAGCCCGGTTCATACATGTAGGTACTATGTAGGTACATTGATGTGTGCATGTACCTATTAGTAATCGGGATCATGGGGGAATTCCTCGGCTGACTTGATTATCTAATATCGAAAGACCCGAGAAAAAAACTCATCTTTTGCTTCACCTTGGCTGCTTGGTTCACCTTAACTCCAAAGCTTAAACCCGTTTGAAACATCTGGCCAATGACAGGCTCGGTTGAGATCCAGCCACAAGGAACCTTACCCCACAACGGAAGCTGAGGCTGCTCAGGTAAGAAAACACCCCGCGCAATTTGTGAACAACACGCTTTTACCTTTTTCAAGACGAAAGTGCCCTACGTCGGTATCATTTCTGTTCACCCAAGAATTATCACCACACAGGCTACCTCAATTCTATAGAGAGACTTGCGCTTGGGTACTCCAGTGCATAATAATTCATTATCCAAAGTATTACCTCTATTAGTGATCCCATTCCCTACGTAATCCATCATGGCCGCCGATGATAGTCCCGCAAAGCACACCTCGGGTCGACCACAGTTATCCTCGATGAGAACTAGTTCCTATCTCAAGGAACATCAACAATATCGCCCCCCAAAACTGAGCCCCGACAATCACTTCGGCATTGATACCGTCGTTGAAGATTTGCAAGGTGCCAGAATATCCCCTCCTAAGAACTTCAGCCCTTTCAACGGCGTACCATCTAAGGACGATCCTCCGCGCATCCTCGAAGGCGCTAGTCACGACTTCACCCATCCGAACTGTGCTCCAACCAGAGGCACCAAGTCAGACAGACTTGTTGCTACTTTGATCTATAAGTCCACGTCCCCTCGTACTCCTCACGTTCCCTCCCCGAGATTTCCCTCATCCAACTCCGATATACCTGCCAACCTCGCTCCAACGACCAATATCGAGTCCTTCCCCTTGGAGCCGCCAGCTGCTGCCGAACCAGAACCGCTTGACCACCTTTATGGCTCATACATCTCCCCGCTTTGCGTCACGTCTTTTCTACACCTAATGTCTACGTTCCCCCTGCCTCAAGGCGTCGGAGAAAGCACTTCGTCTCACCGTTGTCTCGATGATCCGGAACACCCCCTCGTAGTCGAACTAACCCTGTCTCCCGCACCATCCGCAAACTATCTGTCGCTAGCGGACCTGCGGAAACATGAGCTCATTTACCGATTTGAGCGAGAATGGAATGTCGATGTTGTATTGCAACGTGACACCCTTTGGCGACGCTACCCACGCTTGGTTGTCTTCGACATGGATAGCACCTTGATTACGCAGGAGGTTATTGACTTACTCGCTGCGACCATCACGGACCCTCCAGATCTAGGTAACAAGGTTGCGGATATCACGCATCGGGCCATGCATGGGGAACTGGAATTTGATACTGCATTTCGTGAGCGCGTTGCTCTACTCAAGGGACTCCCGGCCACAATCTTTGGGCAGTTGCGACCGGTACTGAATGTTACGAAAGGGGTCCCAGAATTGCTGAAAGCGCTTAAACGATTGGGGATTAAAACGGCTGTGCTGTCGGGAGGTTTTATACCGCTAACAAGTTGGCTGGCTGGACAACTGGGAATTGACTATGCGTATGCGAATGAGGTTCTAGTTAACGACTCTGGACGCCTCACTGGCGAGGTCAAGGGACGCATTGTAGGTAGGGAACGGAAGCAGGAACTACTACTTGAAATTGCTGAAAAAGAAGGAATCGCCCTTGAGCAAGTCGTGGCTGTTGGCGATGGTGCTAATGACCTGTTGATGCTCGACACAGCGGGCTTGGGCGTAGCATGGAACGCAAAACCGAGGGTGCAGCTGGAGGCGAATGCGCGACTTAATGGCGAAAGCTTGGTCGACTTGCTGTATTTGTTCGGGCTTACGAGCGAAGAGGTGGATCTGCTGACGGCGTGAGTCCTAAAGGTAGGTAGCGTCTCCTATATGCCACTCTCGCTTCTTCGTTATACATATATATAAGCCTGGTCTGTCTTGATACCACCTAGAATAACTTCATCAGAGAGCAAGTCACGGAACCATTCCCTGCAAAATCTTTGCTATGACACGGGGAAATTTCCGGGTTAAAAAAAAAAAGATTGCGTCAATCGCACAAAGGTATCGTTTGCGATGATCACGCAGATTTATTATCGGCATATATACCGTCATACACCCAACAACTGAGGATATATTGCATAATGGGGAATTGTTGGTGACTAAACATGACGGATCACTGAAATGCTATGTGGCTCGATTAAAAAAATACATAGATAAACGGAAGGTCTCGTGGTTGGTTATCAGAATACATATTAAGGACTCTGGGAGTTCCAATAATGATGCCCTAATGCCATAATGCTCAATTTGAATTATGTACAGTCTGACTAGAACACCACACCCTCTTATAATCGCAGTGGTATAAGAACGACCCGGCACCTCGATCCGGCATATCTAGTAGCCTTCCTTACCCCATTTGTTGTACTTGTCATGAAGGTGCTGCAAGCAGAGTTAGCTTGGATTGCCGACTGCATTAGAACTATACAGAAGAACTGTACAGAGGGAAAAAGGTCATTGTGTCTATTGCTAGAGCTGCAATCCAGAGGGAAGTTATGGTGGGGCTATGTACGAACATACCTTCGGCAAGTTCACATCGGGGATGACGACAACATTGACGGCACTGGGGGCGTCTTTGGGGGTAGCGTTCGGGTCACCACCGGGGTGGTATCGGTACTTGCCCTCCGCTGCGCCGGTCTCCCACGGCATGCCGGACTGGGCCATGCCAATGGGTGCTTCGGATGTTGATTTGGTGGGAGAGCGGCCTATTTGTTGCGTGTTAACTCCGGGATCCTTCTAGCGGAAAAAAAGTGGTGGTTGAGTTGGCTTCAAAAAAGCCGGGATTGAATAGGTCATACCGAAGTAGAGACCAGCACCGGCTAGAGCCAGAACCATGACACCTCCCAAAATCTGTTCAATGGTAGGCCGTGTCAGTATCCGGTAACACGTTTATATCTATTTTATTTGTTGTGTTTCCGACAACAGCAGAGAGCGCTTTGCATTCATCTTTCGAGAAGCTAGGCGTGCTGCGAAGTTTTTCTTGGGGGGTTTTTTCTCTCTTTCCATTTGGTTTTGGATATGACGCACCATCAACTCGGGATTGCGCTTCGTCTCCTCCTTGAGGGCCGGGTCGTCAGCGAATCGTCGGGCAGTAGTAGAGAATGCCCTTTGGGAAAGGGCTCGTCGAGCGATCATAGAGGCCATGGCTACAGAATATCGTGGATATCGTAGTTTGCACTTGTCGCGTTGACCGAGGTTATGGTAGGTTTTGAGGAAGTTTTAGATTGAGAGAAGCTTCGATGTCGTACGATGGACCAGCTTGACTGTTCTAAGGAGCAACATTGACCAATCAGGAGAGGGATTTATTGTCAGTTTTATACCTCATATGTGAGGCAGAAAGTGTTTAGCATTCCCCATCTTTGTCTGTACGTAGAAAACCGAGCGAGAGAGTGGTCTGAGCGCCTTGCGTCATACATACATGTATGTACGGTACATGTGTTAGCTAAAAGGCCATTTATGTAAGATATATTATTTATGCACGCTTATGTAACGTCTCAGCCCATGGGGAAGGCCGAAAAAGAGCAGAAAGAGTTACTAATTGAGCTTTATGCAAGGTAAGGGCTTGCCCCCCTTTTATGTAGATTTGTTTTTGGAATCCAACCCATTTTTGCTACATCATCTCATCTCGCGACGAACCGCGAATTTGGACTCGATCCTCCAATTCGTCCCGACTCGACTGTCCTTCTTTTTAATTTCTATTTCCTTCACAACATTTCCTAGCAACCTGAACGCTTCAAGCTACCTGCTGTGCAGACACGGCCGACTTAAAAAAGAAAGAAAGAAAAACCCCTCCCAAAAAATCACAAACGCTCTCTTGAACTATTATTCTGTCTTCCTACTTCGATCGAACGAATCAACGAATCGCCGCTTCATCTATCACCCCGACGTGGTCCCTCGAATACGTTGTCCCTCTTTTAGTGACATGATCGATACATAAGTATCTATTATTTTCTCGAGATATAATTTTATAATCACGCCCAGATTCCAATCCATCAAACGAGACATTGGTTTCGCTATACCTGGTAACGAACTTCCCGACGAGGTTCATAGAGTTCCAATTATTCTGCGTGGGAGTTATGTTGTAGGAAACGGTCGCATGGAAGCTGAATATTGTGGGACGCTGCTTAATTCGAGAGTATAGCCTTTACGATGGCGGGTTTGCAGCCATTGGCGAGGCCAACTTCACCTGAAGACGACATAGACGGCTTTCCAAGTCCTAAGTTCCCCGCCGGCCCTCCGAGTATCATCTCGTCGCGGATGACTGACATTGCATCTGAAGATGGTGACGGGGTCGCTCAAGAGCAAACAAGGACCGCAAGCCAGAGGAAGAGTGCCCGCGCTTCCGAGTCTCGTCCTGGAACCGCGAGGACTGGTATGTCGTCGTCGCGCGGCGCTTGGTCTCAAGGTACCCCTATGAGAAAGGCTTTGCAACGAGGAAGTCTGAGCGGCAGCATCAACAGTGGCCGCCCAGCCAGCTCGACGAGCCGAAGTCATGTTCCCTTGGCTTCGCATGCCTTCTTCCATCCTATGAGCTCTCAGAAACTACAAGCGCAGAGAGGTGCCTCACGTCCTACTACCGGTATCCAGCGTCGCCAAAGCATTGAAGATGTACCGGATGAAGATCAGTCCCATATCGCGCCACAAGGTGCCACCGTATCAAGACCTTTAGCTCGTCTAGTTCGCCATACAACCGATGATGGCGATGTGCAACTGCCTCCGTCTAGGGGCACCGAGGTGACGGAACCGTCCGATCGTATCACTGCCACCACGAGTCCGACCCGCGGTCATCATCCTGCGGGTAGCGTCAGTGAAAGCGTGCGCCCTTTGCAGCGGAAGAAAGCTGAAGAGAAGGGCCTCAGCCTGGACGTAGGCAAGACAAAGGCTTACAGACCCGGTGGGAACCTGCCGAGCCCTATCAAGTCACCACGATCTTTTAGGTCGAGCCTCTTCATGCCAGGCAAGGGTGATCCCACCGCTCCCCCCCCCAATCGTAACACGCATGGTGCAGAGAAGCTGTCTTCTGGCGCCTCATCTCCTCATCTCACTCCTTCGGCCCCCAACACTCCCGCCACAAAGCCGAAGGCAGCCAAGGAGAAAACGCTAGGCTATGGCTATAATCATGAGTATTTCGAGGGTAATACCGTATTCTGCATTGGTGGCCGCCTGCAAAACACCCGCCATCGGCCCATTAATATCGCAACCGGTTTCTTCGTAGTCTTACCAGCCGTTCTTTTCTTCGCTTTTTCCGCGTCCTACCTGTGGCATCATGTTTCGCCTGCTGTCCCTATCCTGTTTGCCTATCTGTTCTATATCTGTATCTCGTCCTTCCTTCACGCCTCGGGTTCGGATCCAGGGGTAAGTCGAAAGAAATATAACAGTGGTCTTTTCAAAGCAGTACTGACGTTTTATCCAGATCCTACCGCGGAATATCCACCAATTTCCGCCAGTGGATGAGCACGAAGATCCCCTACGTTTAGCCCCCCCAACGAATGACTGGACGTTGATTAAATCAGCCGAGTCGAGCACTGCGGCAATGGAGGTACCAACCAAGTATTGCAAGACTTGCAATATTTGGCGCCCTCCTCGGGCCCACCATTGTCGCCTGTGTGACAATTGTGTCGAAACTCAAGATCATCATTGTGTTTGGATCAATAATTGTGTTGGAAGACGCAACTACCGATACTTCTTTGCGTTTTTGACTTCGGCTACCATCCTCTCAGTCTATCTGATCGCCGCATCACTCGCTCAAGTGCTAGTATTCTCTAATGAGGAAAACATTTCCTTTGGAGCTGCAGTCAGCCATTTTCGAGTCCCATTTGCTATGGTGATATATGGAATCTTGGCTTTCATGTACCCGGCTGCTCTGATGGGCTATCACCTCTTCCTCATGGCAAGGGGCGAAACGACCAGGGAGTTTCTCAATTCACACAAGTTCTTAAAAAAGGACCGGTACAGAGCCTTCACCCAAGGAAGCATATGGAAAAACTGGATCGTCGTGCTGTGCCGTCCGCGGCCACCGACATACTACCGTTTCAAATATCGCTTTGAAGAGGGAGACCAGCGATTCGGCGAGCGGCGAAACCAGCAAAAGAGGAACCCTTCTGAGGACGGGCAGGATATGGAGATGCAAAATGTACGGGCTCCCACTACCGGCTTCCAAGGCCCTGCTGCTTTGCGCAACCTTATAGCCAATACTCGATGAATGCCAACAAACGTCTGTCTACTTTCGCTACTTTACCAGTAATCCAAAGTCTTCAGGCTCGTTATTGGATACATATCTTATGTAATGAATGTCTTCTACATGTATACCCCAACCATTAAACTTGCTGCTCTGTACTACCCTTCAAAAAGAAATTTCAAGAGACGTATGTGAAGAGAGGTATGTGAAGCTGCGGCGTAATGGATTTCACACACTAAATGTTGATGAAGTTGTAAATGATGACATTGGATAGGTGTTTGTTGCTGGTTATCTTTGGGATATAACTTGAGGTTGCTTGAGCAATGTGTTAATAGGTGCACAATTTTATTCTCGGATTCGAGTACACTGGTTAACTATTTATGGTTAACAAAATTTACGCTTTATTACCTGGAAAGCATGATGTCTTGGAAGACTTGATGCCCAAATGTTATTGACTAGCATTTATCTGCTAAAGCCTCGTAGGATAGAACATAGAATAGATAGTTCGTCCGTGTAGTTCTCTTAGGCTTGCTATCTTATGCTACATGTAAGGTATTATTATAATAATATTGGTACATACATAGGTATCTAGGGTAACATATCCCATATTTTAAAAAAGGGGCTAAGGTTAAGTTCCATGTGAATAGGGCTAATGCTGCGTATAATGTTAAATTTGAATAGCATACCCGAGTTTTACGAGGGCTATTATATCGAATTAAAGAAGCTTATTAAAAATTTCCTATCGCGGAAGTCTTAAGTGTTAATTACTTTAAAAATTTCGGAATATAGCAATATAAAAGGAGTTATAATAGGTATATATAACAGGTATATGTAATAGGTATATGTGATAAGTGTGTATGGTAAGTATATATATAGCATGTGTGGTACGTATAATATGTTACATAAGGATAAAAGAAATTTTTTAAAATAAAATAAAATAAAATAAAATAAAATAAAATAAAATAAAATAAAATAAAATAAAATAATTTTATTTTTTATTTTTTAAAATATTTTATTATTAAATAAATAAAGTTTATTAAATATTAAATATATAATTAATTTTAAAATTATTTTAAAATAATAAAATAATTAATAAAAAAATAAAAGCTAACTTTTAATTTTAATAAAATTAATAAAAATTAATTTTAAAGTTATAAAAAATGAAAAATTATTTGAAAAAATAAAATTTAATATTATAAAATTCAATATTTTTTGATATTAATATATTAATTATAATTTTATATATTTTAATTTATATGAAAAATTATTATAAAAATAA
>KZ111258.1:389183-432559 GCA_002120335.1 Hypoxylon sp. EC38
ATTTTTTATTTTATTAAAATAAAAATAAAAGAATTATTTAATTATTATTTTTAATAATTTATAAAATATAAACCTTTTTAAAAAATATAAAATAATTAATAAAGCTATTTTAAAGATTTATATATTAACTATAATAATTAAGAAAAGTATATATATTTATAAAATTAACTTTTATAAAGTTAATTAAAAAGATATATTAAATATAAATAAATTTATATATAAAGTTTATTTATATAAAAGGTTTTAATTAAATTTTTAAAATATATTTTAAAATTAAATAATTATAATAAGTTAAAACTATTTAAAAAAGCTTTAAAAGGAAAAAAAGAAAAAGCATAATATTTTAATCTTTAATATAAAAAGGCCTTTTTAAAAAATAATAAATTATATAAATAATTATTAAGTTATATTTTAAATTTTAATAATTAAAAAAAAGAAAATAAAAAAAATAAAAAATATTATCTCGTTTAAAAAATAAATTTATATAATTTTTAGTTATTTATTTATAAGTAACACTAAATAAGCTATATAATACTTATTTTTGCGCTAGGCTATAAGTAAAATTTAAAAAGTAAGACTTTAACTTCTTACTTAAATAACTTCGCAAATACTAGCCATAACATTATATAATTTATATAAAGAAATAAATAACTTAAAAACACACAATTCGGTTTAGGTTACACCTTTATATAATATTCCTAACCTAAATTATTAAGGATTAAACTTAAGGGATTTTTCGAAAAGGTTATATAACATTTTAAATAACACTTAAAACTATTAAAGGTAAAGCTTAAAAGCCCTTATAACATCCTTAAAAGCCCTTATCGCTAAAAGATAACTAAAAGGAATATTATATAAGCCCATTTAAAAACCTTTTAACTTTAATCCTAAATAGCTTTAGCTATAAATATCGCACTATAATACAACTTAAGTTAAAATATATATAATTAAATTAGCTATTTCCCTATCCAAATTATATAACATTATAATAAATACTTACAAAGTTATTTAGGTACAAAGCTAAATAGCGATTTAATAATAAGCCACTTTAAAAGGTAATAAGTATATAACATAATAAACTTTTTAATATTATACAGCCCATTTAATATTACTCTTATTTATTAATAGGTTTTATTAATATAGTATTTAAACTTAATCTTTTCTTTTTAATTTTACAATTTTTTTATTACATTATTATAATTATATATCTTTTTAAATTAAAATATTAATCACATATACTTTATATTAATCAAATAAAAATTTAATTATTTATTTAAGTATAATTTTTTAAATATATAAATTAAAAATTAATAAAAATATTAAAAACTATTTATATAAAATCATTTTTAACTTTTAAAGCTTTAAAGTTTTAATAGCTTTAATATTTTCTTTAAAATACCATTTATATTTAACCTTTAATATTTAACTTATAAATATTATATTATTATATATTTTTAATTAAAAATAAAATATTAAATTATTTATTTATTAATATATTATTTATTTTTATTAAATAAAAACTTATAAAATTATTAAAGTTTAAAACTTAAGGAAAAAATAAAAGAAAAGCTTATTAATTACTTTATTAATTACCTTATTAATTTTATATTAAAATTAATCCTTAATATAAAACTAAGGCAAAAAGCCTTTAATTAAAATAATAAATATTATATAAATTTAAAATAATATTAAAATAAAAATAATTAAAAGTTATAAATTTATTTTTAAACAAAATAATATCTTTTATTTTATTTTATTTTTCTTTAATAATTAAATTTTAAAATATAATTTAATAACCTTTTAAATTTTTAACTTTAATATTTATTATTAAAGTAATTTTAACTTATTATTATTTTTAAAAATTAACTTTTCTTTATTAAAATTAAAATATTACATTTTTTTAGTTTTTTTTATATATTTCTAATTTATTATAAATCTTTTAAAGTTAAGATATATTTTAAAAACGTAATAATACTTTTAATATTAAATTAAAATTAAATAATTTATTTATTAAACTATTTAATTAAAATATATAATGGCTTATTATATTAAAAAGTAATAATGTAATAATTTAATAATAAGTGGTTTTTATTAAAAAGTAAAAAGTAAACTTATTTTAATTAATTATTAAATATTTTAAAATATTATAAAAGTTTAAAAAAGAAAATTATATTTAAATTATAAGTAAAATATTATAATATTTTATAAAATTTAAATAAAGTTATTTTATTTTTACTTTTTAATATAAAAGGATTTATATTAATAATATTTTATTAATGCTTTTAATTTAAGCTTATATATATAATAATTATTAAAGTTAATATTTTACTTTAATTTTAATAAATATAAAACTTAAAAAGTTAAAAATATTAAAAAAGCTTAAGGTTTAAAATTATAATAGCTTATTAATTAATCTTATTTATAATAATATAAAATTATTAATACAATGTTTAAAGGGTAAGGTATTTAAAATATAAAACCGTGTATTTTTACGAATTTTATTTATTAAACCATTAATTTTTAAACTTCTTTTTTTCAATTTTTTCTTCCCGGGTAACTCGGCTTAAACTTTGTAAAACTCGGGCTTTTGTGCCACTAAGGGTGGCCTCGCGTAAGAGTGCTTTGTCTCGGTTTCGTGCTTTAATAGCAAGGTATTCCTTAATATATAATCTGTGAAATTTCCTATTATATTATTATGCTATCTCGTTTATTTATCGTTAACATTTACATGTATGTATGCGTAAATAGCATTAGTAATCATTAGCGAGCTTATACATACATACCGTAGCGGGAAAATATTATTTTAACTAATCCTTTTTAAAGCATATAATAATTATTATAAGGCAAATAATTATTATTAAAATAATTATTTTTTAATACATATATTATTACACTTAATTTATATAATAAGGTATAAGTATAAAAAATTTTTTTTTTAATAAAAATTATTAATATTAAAATATAATTATATAACATTATAATATAACATGCTTTATACCTTAAGTGAAAATAATAAAGTTATTTTTATATTTAAACTTAAATATTATTAATTGATTTAAAACTAATTTTATTTATAATAAATTATATAGTTAATTTCGCTTTATTACTTATATAATAAACCTTATTTATTTAATAATTAATATAATAATAATTATTTTATACTATTATAATTTTAAAAAAAAAGTTATTTTATAATAAGCCTTTTTTAATAATAATATAAAATAAAATAATTATTAATAAATTAATGCTTTTATTTATATATAACGTTAATAATTATAATAATAATTAGGTTATATAAAGTTATTAAAAAAAATAATAAAGTTAAAAATAACTTTAATTAAATTATAAAAATAATAAGTAAACTTAATACTTTAATTTTTAAACCTTATTTATAATAACATATAAATAAGCTAAAATATTATTTATAATATTAAAAAAAATGTTAGAAATTTCCTACTATTATTATTATTACTTATTATAAATTATATATAACTTAATTACTTTTATATACTTTTTAATATTTAAAAAAGTTAAAATAACAATTATTTTTTAATAAATATTATAAATAAAATACTTAATATATTAATTTTATAAAAACATTTACAACTATTATTATTATAATAACATTTAATATAAATATTATTTAAATAATTTAATAAAATAATGTAATATTAAAATATACTTTTATTTACCTTATAATTATAATATATATATTTTAAAGGTAAAATAATATTAACTATAGCTATATAAGTAATTAAACTTTTATTAAAACTAATTACCGTAATAAAATAAAATTAATTAAAACTTACCTTTATAATTAAAGAATAATATAAATATAAGTTTAATTTTTTAATAATAACATATTTAATTTTAATAATATTTTCTTAAAGAAATAATTCACTTTATTTTAAGCTATAATTATTATTAACAAAGCTTTTTAATTAAACATAATAAAAATATTTATATATTTAAATTATTAAGTATTAAAGTAATAATATTACTTACACACATTTTCTTTACTTTAATTAAAACCTAAGCCATATAATAAATAAAATTTATATTATTTATTAATGTTAAATAAACAAGGTTTATTAATTATATAATAAAAGTTAAATGTTATATAGCTTTTCTTATAAATGTTATTATAATTGCTTTATAATATATATTTATTAAAGTGTAAAATAGTTTTAAATATAAAGTTATAAAGCTTTTAAACCTTAGTATTAGGTAATAAGTTATGTAATTATAATCTTAATATTAGTAACTTTTCTTTTCTTATTTTATATAACATTTATATACTTAAATAAGGGATTATATTTATTATTATAATTATTAAAAATATGGTATTACATAAGGCTTTTTAATCTTTTCTTCCCCTTTTTTTTTATATTATTTTTAGTTAAAATTCATTTATAATAATTATTTAAACTATTTATCTTTTTAATTAAATTAATCTTTTTATTTATAATTATATTAAAAACTTTTATAATATATTTCTTTAATAAGTAAATCCTTTAGTTTAACATTTAGTTTTATGTTAATGTTATTATTATAGTTTTATATATTAGCATAAAGAAAATGTAAATAATTCTTATTATTATAAAATAAATAATAGGTATTTCTTTTATTTATTAAATTATTATTAACTATTAATAACAACTTTGTTTAAATATAATTAATATGTTATAGCTTAAAAGCCATATATTAGTTTATTAGTTTATTATGTTTACATTGCTTAAGTAATAGTTAAAGCTATATTTAATTATATAAGTAAATATATAATAAGTGGTATTTTTTTAGCAAAGTTTTCTTTTTAAGTTTTAATATTTTATAAAATATTATTAAAAATATATAATAAAAATTAAAAAGGTACTTAAATTAAATTAAAAATAAAAATAATATAAACAAGTTTTATATTATTTAATATTATTATAAAAATGTTTAAAAGTGTGGTAATTATTTAGTTAATATTACTAAAGGTATTAAGGCTAAACTAAAGGTTATTAATGTTAAATTTTATCGCCTTTATAAAGTAATAATATATATTACTAAGTTTTAAAAATTAGCTCTTTTTAATAGTTTTAATCATTTTTAGTTTTATAATGCTTTAACCTTTAAACCATTTTTATTACCACTTTTCTTATTATTATTTATATAAATTAAATATTAATTATTAGTATATTATTATTTTTAATGTTTTTTATCCTTTCCTAGTTTTATTATTTTCCCGGATATATTTATTTTATTATTTTTAATTTTTTTAACCTATCCTTAAAGTTTTATTATAAAATAGTTAGTATTAATAAAGATTTAAAATACTTTATTAACATTTAATTTAATTATTACGTTAGCTAAGTTGTTTTTACCATGGATTTATTAAATGTTAAATATTTTTTATCGCTTATAAAATTATTATAACAACATAATATTAATCATTAGTTTTTTTTCCTTAGTTATGTTAAGTTTAATAAAATATTTATAAAAAGAAAAAAAGTCTATATAAATAATAATTGGTAAAGCCTTATATCCTAACTTTTTAAAAATTAATGTAAACATTATTTTAATTATAATGTTTATATTAATATTATAAATTATTATATATATCTCACTTATTAAAATATTTTATATAATATGTTTATATTTTGTAAAATTTTAATATATTAAATTACCTTTAATTATAAATAATCTATTATTATTGTTAACTTTATTTATTAAAAATACTTTATAATTAATTTAAAAGCTTAAATCTTTATTATTTATAAATGAATTATTAATAAATATAAAAATTTTAATAGTTTTTAAGTTTAAAAGAATATATTGTAAATTTTAATTAAGGTTATTTAGTTATTATTATAACTATTTATTAAGCTTTATAATTTCCTTTTTTTTAAGTTTAAAGTATTAAATGGTTTTAAATATATTAAATGTTATTTTAAGTTAATAAATTAAAGTAATATAAGCTTTATAAGCTTTTTATTATATATATTACTATGTTAAATTATTAGTATTAATTTTAATAATTTTGATTTTTTGTTTTATTTCTTTTAATATAAGTATAAGTTATTATCGGTTATAATTAAAATATAATTGTTAAAGATTAATGGCTTTTTTATTATAAGATATGTCTTTAGTTTTGTTAAAAGCTTTACTTTTTTTAGTTTATTGTTTTTTATTTTATTAAACATTTTATTAAATATACTTAATATATTATTTATTTATATTATAATAAGTTTAAAATAATCTTTTAAGTTTAAAAATAATAGGCATGGGTTATATATTAAAGTAATTATTTTTAACTTTTCTTTATAGTGTTTAAAGTATATGGTAAACTAATATACTTTAGCTTTTATAATATTATAAATTAGTTTTAGCACAATTATAATAGTACTTTTAAAATAATTATAAGTTAGTTTTAATAATATCTTTGCTAAAATCTTTTATTTTAAAAATGTTTTAAATTATATATATACTTATGTAATATTTTATAATTATATAACTATTTTATCTTATATAAGAAATAATACAAATGTAGTAATAATATGTTAACTTATGCGTTATATTATTAGTAATTATATTAATATCATTTTCTTTTTTATATTATTATAGCTTTAAATAATAAGTTATAATTTTTTATATAAAGTATTAGTGGCTTTACCTTTAATTTTATATATAATCTTTAAATTAAACATATAAATGCCGTTATATTCTTTTTTATTATACTTTATAAATTTAAAAATACCTTTATTAATAAGGCCTTTAATTTCTTAAGCATTTAAGGCTTTAAACAATTTTTTTAATATTATAATCTTACCTTCTTTTTATAGTTAAATTATAAATTATTAGTTGGTTATTTTTTTAAAAAGGTATAGTATATATTAATAGTGGTTTTTAGTTTATTTTTATTATTTAAGGGTTAGCCTTTTTATTTCTTTAAGATAGGAACTTTAGGTTTAAGGATATATTTATTTAATTTAATATTAAGTTTAAGCTTAAATTTAAATTTTAAATCATAATTTTATAATATGTTAATTATATAATTATAATAGTATGGTTTAATAATAGTAATATAAAAGTTAACTGGTTTTTTATTAACTTTAATGGTATATATTTTATTATCTTATATAATTAGCTTATAAGATTTTTACTAATTTTTATTTTTTTAATACACTTATATTTTAAATTATAAAGGTAAACTTAAAATGTTAAAAGTATTTAAGCCGTTTTTTATGTTAAGTATATTAATTATTTACTACTTTATTTTTAACTTATAAACTTTATTTATTACTTTTTTAATAGTTATAACATGGGTAGTTATTAAAGGTATAAGTAATAAACTTTTAATTAATTAAGGATAAGCATTAAAAATAAATAATATTAAAACTAAATTATTAAATCCTATTATATTGTTAATAGCTTTAATAGTTATTTATAATATATAAGTTAAATTTGTTTAAATTTTTTGGAGGTTTTTTAATATAATTTTATAAGTATGTTTTAATAGGCCATAATATTATTTAAGTTTTTTAATTAAATTATATACTTTAATAAGGACTTTTTTAATTATTATAAATATTACTTTTACATTTATTGTAAATTCATTTATTATAAAGTTAATATTAATGTTAATAATTAATTTATTAAGTGGTTTAAAGTAATTATTAATTCATATTATCCTTAATATATTTTAAATATGTTTAGTAATTATATCCTTTAAAAATTTAACTGCTTAAAATAATGTTATTTTATTAATAAAATATAGTATTGGTTTTATATTTAAATATATTATATTAACGTAAATATTATTATTAAATATAATATTATCTTTTATTATAAACTTAAATCATTTAGGTGTACTTTTATATAACTAATATTAGTGATAATATTTATTAATTTTTTCGATAATATTTTTATTAATTTCATTATATTTTACTTTTTATAAAATATGATAAAGTTAGTCTATTATAAGGTAATTAAATTGTTAATAAATTTACTAAAGTTTAATATTTATAAAATAAGAGTATATAATAATATATTCTTAGTTATTTAATAAAAATCATAGGTATTTTCATTTTTAAATAATAAGGTAGTTTTTATTTTTATAAGTTAACATGTTTTTTATATTATTAAAAAAGATACTAAAATAATTTATATTGTTAAGGCATAATAGGAATGGTATATTTAATAGTATTACTTAAAAGGGGATTATTTTAAATGGTATAAAGATATATATTATTCTTAAATTTATTTAATTTAAATTATTATTAAAACGGATTTTAAATTATTTAGTAATTATTATATTTAATATAATATTTAAGTGGGTATATTATAAGGCTTTAAATTATAGTTTGTCTTTAGTAAATATTTTAATAGTGTTAGTATTAAGTAAGATATTTTAAAACTTATATAAGTATTAATCTTTTAAGTAAAACAAATTTAAGGAGTTATTATTAGTATTTTTATTTTTTTTTAAAGGTAAAGGTATTTTAATAATATTAATTATATCTTTAAATATGTTATATTTAATGAATATATAAAAGGCTGCTTAATTTATTAAAATGGTAATAACGTATTTACTATTAACCATATTATATTTAATAGTATATTAAGTAAGGGTTAATAGTTTTTATATATTAATCTATTCTTTATTTTATAATTCTTTCTTATTAGTATGTTATAATATTTAAGTTTTAAATTTTTCCTTAAAATTGCTATTATTAGTAAGCTTATAATTAATATTAAATCTTTTAAAATTTATTAAAAATGCTTTAAATTTTTTATTTATATTTATATATTTGTTATTTTATATATAATGTTATTAACTTATACATTTATTTTTACACTCCTTTATAATATATTTAATAAATTAGTAATCTAGTTTTTTATATATAAAGCATTTTTTAACCTTATATTTATTATTATAATGCTATTTTATTATATTATTTTTATAACCTTTATAATTTTAAAGGTAGTATTACTTTTTTTTATATTAATGGTTAGTTTAATATTAGTTATTTAAAGTATTATAGTATGTCATTTCTTTTATTTAGTGTATAATACCTATTATATTATAAAGATTTAAGTAAATTCTTTTAAAAATATTTATTAGTTATAAAATAATTATATTAAAAGCTAGATATTTTTAAATGGTATTAATTATTCTTTCTTTAAAATTAATATTTTTAAAGTAATTAATAAAAAGGCTTTTATAAATACATTAAACTTTTTTAATAAATATATTTAAATATATAGGAAAATTTACATTAAGGTTTTTTCTTATAACCATTTAAATTATTATTAATTTCTACTCATTTATATATATTTACTAATTTTTTATTATATAAAAAAAGGTTTTAAATTTAACAATTATTTTAGGGAAAGTAAATCCTTTTTTAATTAAATAGTTATAATAAAATTATTAGGCATTACCTTTTAATATTATTAAAATAGCTTTATAGTATTGGTTTTTTTTAATATTAACTTTTTAGCAAAGATTTTTAAAAATTTTAATTTTTTTATCCATTATGTTATACTTTTTATCATTAAATTTTTAAAAATTATTATTATTATACATTTTTACTAAGTCGGTAAAAGCTTATAATAAGCCTATATATGTAAAGTTTATATATATAAGGTTTAATTAATTAAGCTTTCCTTATAAATTAAATAATATTAGGTAATATGCTTTTTTTAATTAGTAATAATTTCTTAGTATGTAAGAATTATTTAAGCATATTAATGTTAATTATTTAAATGGTTTTAAGCCTTTAATTAATCTTTGCTTATAATTTTACTAATATATTAATAAGTTTATTTTATTTCTTTATTAAAAATTACTATTAATTATAGGAATGGTTATTATATAATTAGAAAATAAGGAATGGTAAATAAATCTTTTTATTAATATAAGTATAGCATTTTTACCTTATATAATAAATTTAATTTTAAGATTTAAAGGTTATAAAAATTAAGGTTTTATCTTAAATTATAAGGGAGTTAATATCTTAAATAAGCTATTAACCTTATATTAAATAAACTTTACATAATATAAATTATCCCTAAAAATAAAATTAATTGGCTTATATTTAATTAGTTTATTAATTTATTTTTTATAAGGTATGGTTATATTAATAAACTTATAACTTTGGCTAATTTATTAATATAATTATAGGTTTTTTTATAAAAAATACTATAATAATTTAAATAATTAAATACTTTTATATAAAGTAATTATAATGTTTTAATAAAGTGTTATATAATTTAACCTTAAAAATTTAATGCGAATTAAGTTTATAGTTATAAATCATATATCTTAAGTAAGTAGTTCTTAAAGGTTTTAATAATATATATATTAATTACCTTTTAAATAACCTTAATTCTTTCCTTTAAAATATTATTAAGCTTAAGCTTTATATTTTTTAATAAAATTAAAATATAATCTTCCCATTTTTATAATATTATAATAAATAATACTTTATAACATAAGGTTTAAATTTAAATTAAAAATATACTTTAAGCTTAAATTTAAGTTTAGGTTTAAGCTTAGATTTAAGGTATAAATAAGATTAAGTAATTAGTATTATATAATATATATAAGTTTAAGATAATATATATAAATAATAAAAATTTACATATTTATTAGTTCACACGTTTATAATTATTAGGTTATAAAATTAATATAAAGGAAAATTATATACTTATTATTTTATAAAATTTACTCCTATAAAATTTATTATTACTTAGGTTATAAAGTTTATATTTATAAAGTTTATTATTATTTAAGTTATAACTTTTAAATAACTATAATATAAGAGGTAAATAATTAAGGATATAAAATATATATATATTTAAGTTATATAAGATATTTAAAGGATATATATAATAAGAATATAAGGGGAATAATATATATAAATAAGGTTTTAGTTATTTATAATTATATTAATATTATTAACTTTCTATTAAAGCTATAAAACTTAATATATTACTTTTAACATTTTCTTATATATAATAAATATAAATTCATTAACATTTATAATATATCCTAAGATTTTTAAAGTAATATAAGCATTATAAAGCCATTATTATTTAATCTTTATGGCTAAAGTTTTAAAGTTAAGTAAAATAAGGTTTCCTTATATAACCTATTTTTTATTTAAATATTATAAATAATAGTATTTTTCCTAATAAACTTTTTATTATTTATAATTAATATTATTAGTTAATCATTAATTAATATTGGATAAATAAGGTTTATTAATTACTTAATTAAGGTTAAATACTATATAACCTTTCTTATAAATATTGTTATAATTGCTTTATAATATATATTTATTAAAGTATAAAGTGGTTTTAAATACAAAGCTATAAAGCCTTTAAACCTTAGTATTAGGTGATAGGTTATATGATTACGATCTTAACAATTAAATTTAACTTATTATTATTATTGTTAAAAAAAATTATTAATAAATGGTTTAAATTAAATTAAAAAATAAATCTTTTTAAACAAATTTTAATTAAAAATATTTACCTAACTTTAATTAAAACTTAAGTTATTACTAATTAATCTTATAGCCTTTAAATTAATACTAGTTAAAAAGCTTAAAATTTTATCATTTTACTTAATAAAATTAATTTTTTACTTTTAAAAACTAAGGATTTAAATAAAATAAAATTTAAACCTAGTTAATATTTTTAAATATATTTTAAAAGCTTTAAATATAATAAAATTCTTTAAATATTATATTTATAATATAAATTAATAAGTTAATAAACTTTATATATATTATTATGGTAATAAAACTTTTTTAAACATATACCTAAAATATTAACTAACTTAAAAAAAAGAATTTATAATTAAAAAGTAAATATTTAGAAAAAATATTGCAAATATAAGTAATAATATATATTTATTATTTAAAAACCTTTAAAAAATATAAATATATTTTACAATAGAAATTTATATATATTTATTTTAATATAATTTAAAACTTTAATATATAACTTAAACACACACATTTATTTTAAATAATATATAAATTAACCTTAAATTTTATTAATAAAAATATAAGATTATGTTTAAATTTATGTTAAAATAAAATTAATAAATAGGTATTAATATAAAGTTAAAGGATATATTATATCTTTAATATTAAAGATATAATATAATATTTCCTAATTATAATTTAAGTAAAGGATTAATAGGTTAATTTATTAAGTTTTATTTATCGTATTTATTATTAAAAGATTAAATATTATATAAATGGCATTTAATAATAGGAAATAATATATAAATAAAACATAATAAAGGCTTATAAAATTAATAAGTAATAGGGAAAAGTATAGGTAAGAAAAAGCGATTTATTTATTAAATTATTTATTCTATTATCTTTTAAACTATTATTTATAGCAAATATTTTTATATTTATCTTTATTATATTTATTAATTTAAAAGGATACTTTTAATACCTTATTATTCTTTTTAATTATACTTAAATCATTTTAAATAAATAAAAATAGCTTAATATTAACTTTTTTAATAGCTTTATAAATTTATTAAATAATTATTTAATTATTAAATAGGTTAATATTAAAATTACTTTTTAATTATTAAATTATATGACGGATTAGGTAAATATTAAAATCCTTTCCGTTTAAATAAATATTATTATATATTAACTTAACTTTAAAAATATTATTTTAAATTTTTAAAATTAAAATATTAAAAGTATTACCATTAATATTATATATAATAGCTTAATTAACCAACCTTCTTTAAATTATACATAAATATAACAGTAATAAGCTTATTTATAATAGTAATAACATTAAGATTAATAATTTAACTAATATTTTTAAGCTTTTTATAAGTTAATAACTAATTTTATTTTAAAGTATTTTAACGTTTAACATATTCTTTTAATATAATTACCATATTATCTTTATACTTAAACATATTTACTAACTTAAGGACTAAGGTAATTATAAAGCTATAAAATACCTTATAATAATTTTATATAACCTTTACAAATCCCCTTTATAATAAGGGTATTTTATAATATAATTTTTAATAAATTTACCATAAATTTTAATATTGTTAAAAGAAAATAACTACTTAATTTATATCTTAACGAATAATAATATTTTAAAAATTTAAAATAATAAATATTTATTTATTAATACTTAAAAAAATATTAATTTCTTATTTAAATAAGTTAATAAGTTTAATTAAAACCCATTATTTATTATATTAAAAAACCATAAGCATAATACCTAAATTACTTATAATATAATTACTTAAGCTTTAAATAAAATATAATAAAAAGCTTTTTATTATAATTATTTAAATAACTCGTTATTCTTTTATAATATAAGGATAGCATAATTAATTATACACTTATATTATATTAAAATATTTACCAAAAGTATTAAATTTTTTAACCCATATATTAATATTATATTAAAATATTTATTAAAAGTATTATATTTTTAACGATTTAACCTAAACTAATAAATAAAAATAAGGAAATAAATAAAATAAATTACCATATTTTTTAATAAATTAAACGTTATAAACCTTAATATATAAGTTATAAAAAAAGTTTTATATTAATAAATTATTTTAAGAAATAAAGATTTAATAAGTAAAATGTAAAATATTTATAATACTTTTAAAATTACTAAGTACGGTTATAAATATAACCTTACCATTTTAAAATGTCTTAAGTATAATTATAAATATAACCTTATTATTTTAAAAAACCTTACCTTAGCCGTTATAATTACTTTTAATAATTACATTGTTTTTATTAGTTTAAATGCTTTTATTATTTTAATTTATTTAGTTATTTCCATTATTATTAAAAGAGGTAACTAATTTTATTACATCTCGTTTAACTAAGCTATTAAAATAAATAAGTAATATATTTATTAACTTATAAATAACCCTCGAATCGTTTAAATATTAAAAGTACTTTAGTAAATAACCATATAATTCCTTAACTACTTTAAAGTTTAATCCATTAAAATTTTTAAAAACTTCTTATAATTTTCTTTTTAACTTATTAATAAATAATTTGCTTTAATAACTATTTATCTTTTTATCATTAAAAACTAAATATATATTATAACAATTTTTAAAAAAGTTAATCATTAATTAAGTTTTACTATTATTATTATATTAATTATTATTTATTCCTTTATTTTAACCTTAAAAATATAAGGCATTATTATTTAAGTTATCCTTATAACATTTATTACTATTCCTATTACCATTATTATTATTATTTACTTTAAACGTATTATTATAACCTAAATATAAGTTAAAAAACTTAATTTTACCTAATTTTTATAAATAAACATTCGTTTTATCCTTATCATTAAAATATAAAACATAATTACTTTTTTTACTACTTAATCTTTTTATTATAAATATATATATAATATAAAATATAAACCATATAAATTAAGTAAAAAAAAACTCGCAAAAAATCCAATTAACTTTATCTTATTAAAAATTATAATATAATAATATTAATTCCTATAAAAGTTTATATATTTACTTATATATAAATATTTATATATACATAAATATTCTAATCACCTTATTCTTATTAAGCCTTAAAAATAAAATAAACATACTTTAGTTAAAAATTTTATAAATATTTTTATATAATTCTTATATATTTTTTACTAAATTAACTTTAAAATTAATATTTAAATAATATATTATTATTTAATTTTTATTAAACTATATTTAATATACATTAAAAATTATATAAGCTATTTTCACTTAGTTTTAAAATTTACTTAAACAATATACGTTTTTATTTTTAAGCTTATATAATTAATTTTTAAGAAGGTTTACTTATAGCTTTAATAATTAATTATAAGGATAACATTAATTTTTAAAGTTTAAAGTAATGGTATATTTATACTTTTTATAAATTATTAATAGCAAATATTATTAGAAAAAAAATATATAAAACGATAAAATATAGTAACTAATAATAAACACTTTTATAAAACTTAAATATATAAAAAAATATTATTAAAATATTTCCTTTTATAATACTATTTTTTAATTTATTAATAATATTTACTTTTTTACTTAAATCTTTAAATTTAAATAAAAATAAGTATATTTAAGTTATTATAATACTTAAAAAATTATTTTATTAACAATAAAATATACTTAAAAAACTATTTTTTAACCGTAAAATATACTTGAAAAACTATTCTTTTAACCATAAAATATGCTTAAAAAACTATTTTCCTAAATATAAAATAATTTATGATAAAATAATTTAGGTTAAAAAAGGTTATTATTTTATAATACTTTAAGTTAAAAAAAATCATTATTTTATAATATTTTAACTTAGCTATTATTTTAATAATTTTTAGCTGTAATATAACATATATAATAAATTAAGTTATAAAAGATATTATTATTACTCGCGAATATAAATCTTAACATAAAACCATATTTTTTAAAATTAGGATAATAAATGTTTAAAAAACTAAGGTTATATTTATCTTTACTATTTAAATTTAAAAAAAACAATATAGCCATTAATCCTTAATCTTTATTAAAATTTCTAACATTATTTATAAACATTATAATAAATAAAAATTATAAAAAGTTAACAATTAAAGCTATAACGTATTAAAATATTATACACATTATATTAATAATAATTAAAACTAAAAAACTTAATAAAAAAGAAAAACACATACTTTAAAAAACATATATAATTTAATAAATAATTAGGAAAATAAAAAAGGGGATAAAATATTTAAAAATAACTTTTTAAAGGATAAAATATTTAATAAAAATTTTCTTTTATAAGATTATATAAATATAACAAAGCAAAACAAAATTGTTAACAAATAAAAAAAAAACCTAAAGAATATACTAATAATAACCATTATAAATAAAATAATATAATCTAATTTTAAAACTAACTTTCCTTTCTTTTAATTTAATTCACTTCTTTTTAACTTTATATAAATACCTATATAAATATTATTTAAAAATTAATTTCAAGTTTTTAATAAAAAATATATAAGATTTTTATAACTTATACTTAAAATTATATATATTTTAACATATAAGTATATTACCTTTTAAATAATATATATAAAACTAATATAAAATATTTAATAATATATTATTACATTTTAAATTTAAAACTTTATTTATTATAAATAGCTTTTTTATTTTTATAACTAACTTAGTTATTTCTTATTTAATATTATACTTAATTTCGCATTTAAAAATATTTAAAATAAAGTTATAACTTTCGTTAAAATTTACTTAACTTTTTATTAATAATGTACGCGAATGGTTAAAACAATTAATTAATATTTATTACTTAAATTATTTAAAAAAAACTCCATTCCTTTTTCTTTAAATAATTAATAAAAGTAAATTATATTATAATATTTTATATTATACTTATTATATTATAGCTAAGAATATTTAAATTAAAAATAAAAGATTAAATATAAGTAATTTAAATTATTCATTTCTTTTTAAATCTTTTAAAATATTTTATTCACATTTTAAATTTATTAAAGATTATTTTATTCCTATTAAATAATACTTTTTTTATCATTTTAAATATTTTTAAAATTAAAACTTTAATCTTTTTTTAATTTTAATACTAATTTTACTTAAATATACCATATTTTATTATACCTTATTTTAATCATTAAGTTTTTTTAAAAGCTTTATTTAAGCCTTAATAAAATATAATATCTTACTACCTTTTTTATTTTATCGCTATAAAATCCTTTACGTATAATATATAATAAATACTTTATTATATTATTAAAAATTTAAACACATTTAAAAAAGCTTATATAATATTTAAAATAACTTAATAATAGCTTAAACTTAACAACATATATAAATTTATTAAAGATAAAAAAATATTATTATTTATAAATTAATTAATAATAAAATTTACCTTTAATTTAATATTTATATATTCTTTAATAATAATACTTTTATTTTTTTTCTAAAGCTTAATAAAAAAGATAATTAATTTTATTTAATTAATTACATATTAATTGTTCTATTAAAGTTAAAAGATTTTAATATGAAAATTATTAAATTATTTTATAATGTATATTACTTATATATACTTTAAAACCTTTAAGAATTTTTCTTTACTTATTTTACTTAAATATTATTTACAAATTTAATTATTTAACTTTTTACTAATAAAATTAATAAGGATATTAAATATTTTATAAACATTTTAAAAATTATTAATAAAAAATAAATAAAGGTTAATAAATAAATAATAATAAATAACCTATTATAGTTGTTATTTAAAACAATTAATAATTATAAGCAAACTAAATAAAAAAAAAGAAACATTTTTATAATAAAATTAAAAAAGAAAATTTTAAAAAACTAAATTTAAATATTTATAATAATATTATAATTTACTTTATATATAATAATAAAATAATTTTAACTAATAACTTTAATAACGTTAAATTTAATAATTATAAATTTAATCATATATTAAAACGATTTAAATCTTTAAAACTATTTAAATCTTTAAAACTATTTAAATCTTTACAATTATTTAATAATTACCATTTAAAAGATTTAAATTTACCTAATAAAAAGTTTTAAATATTTTATAACAATAATAAAAAATAAGGTTTATATATTAAATATACTCTTATATTTAATTTATAAACTTTTAATTATAACAATATTAATTATAATAATAATAATACCTTATAAAAAACATTTTCTTTTACTAATATTATATAAAGGTTTATTTATAAAAGCAAAAATATTTTATTAAAAATATTACCTCTTATTAATAAAACCATTGGTTAAAATAATAATTTAAATAAAAAGCAAGGCTTTTTTAAGGCTTTATATAAAATATTTCCTAAACACATTTTAAATCCTATTTTTAATATAAAAAGCTATTATTAACCTTTTATATAATCACTAAAAATAATAATAAATTAATTTTATATAATTAATATATTTATTCATTTAACATTTATAAATAACTTATATAAGTAATAATAATTAAATATAATATAATTTAATTAAATTAACTTATCATTTAATATAAGAAAAATTTACTTTATAAAAATAAGCTTAATTAATTTATTTATTTATTAATATATAAATTAACTAACTAATTAATTAATTAATTAAATTATATATTTTATTACATTAAATAAATTATCATTTAATTATTTATTACATTAAATAATAACTTTAAAACAAATATTAATACTTTTATTATTAATATAATATATAATATTATTCATTATAACATTAAAATAAGTTAATTACAAATAAAACAATAAATTATTAATAATAAAAAAAGGCTATTATAAAAAAAAACTAACATAAAAAAAAACTAATATAAAATTAAAATATTAATAATAATTAGCTTAATATAAACTAACTTTTCATAAATATTAAATAATTAAACTTTTTAACTTATTAATAATTAAATAACTATTATCCTCTTTACTAATATTTTTATAATTAATATTTTTATTATTTAAATTCGAAATATTTTTCCCATTATAAAACTAACCTAACTATTTAAATCTCCTTTAAACTTTATTTAACAACTAATATAATAACTTTTTTAAATACTAAAAATTTAATAAAATCACAAATTAATTAAATACTTTAATATAACATTACCTTAACATTTAATAACATAATAAGCGAAACAAATCTATTAAAATTTTAAAGCTTTATTATAGTAAATTTTAAGTTTATTTTAACTAAAAAATAAAGTAAATTTATATCGAAAATATTAACTTTTATATAAAAAAGTAATAAATAAAACTAACTTAATATAACTATTTTACTTATAATTATTTTTATAAAAGTTATTTAAATATATATTTAAAATAATATAATTTTACTTAAAGTTATTTTAATTAATATTATCTTTATATATATTTAAAATAATATAATTTTATTTAAAACCATTTTAGCTAATATTATTTTAATATATATTTAAAATCATATAATTTTACTTAAAATTATATTAATTAATATTATAATGTCGTGGCTTATATTAAGGGTTAAGTGCTTAAGGTAAAGCACGAGCTTAAGGCCCGTATACCTTATAAGGTTTATATATAAATAAAGGTTATACGTTACATTGCAAATCTTTTCCTCTTTTCTTTTTTAGCTTAAAATACGCGAATTAACCCTAGTAATTAAAGCTAAGCCTTTAACCTTTTTAACGGTATATTATAAATATCGCCTTTATTTATAACATTTTTATATATATTATTTTATTAAAAATATAAATAAGCTATAACCTTAAAAAAATCACCCTTATATTTTCTTTTACTAAAAAACATTATAATAAGTAATAAAAATAATAAGGAATTATCGAATTAAAAACTTTTATATAAGGCCTAATATTTTCACTTTTTATTACTTAAAAAAGAATTAAATATATTTTATTTAATACCTTAAAATAAGGCTTAAATAAAACAACTTAACTTAATATATTAGAAATTTTCGATTTTATAAACTTTATTAAATATTATATATAACACTTTTTATAAAAAAAAGTCTTCGCTTTATATAATATGCTTTAAAAATTTAATAAACTATTTAATACTTAAATTAAACTTTATCTTTACCCTTATAATTATATATAACTTATTAAAAAATATACTAAATAATTATTAAAAGTATTAAAAAAAAAGCTATTATTTATTAACAAAAATTTTATTATAATTAATAACCTTAACAATTACAAAACTATAAATATATTTAAACATATTTAAATTTAAATAACTTTTAATCTATTAATAAAAAAATATTAAATCTATAATTTACTAATTTATCTCATTTAAATAATCTTTTATAAAATTATAAATAAATAATTATAAAACATTAACATACTTTTAATATAATAATAAATTTACCTATATAAAACCACTTAAATAAGAAATTATACTTAATACATTAAAATAAACCTAAAATATATTAATAAAACATTTTAAATTATTAAAATAAAAAATCTATTTTAAAACATTATATATAAATAATTTAAAGGATAATATTACCATTATAAAAGGTTAAAAAATACTTATATAACTTATAATTATAACAAATTTTAACATTAATTAATTTTTAACTAATATAATAATAACTATAACCTATTCCTAATTTTTATAAATAGCTAAACTTTTTTCTAAAATTTAATATTATAATAATGTTAGCTTAAGTTAAAAAAATAAATTTAACTATAAATAATTTTTTAACAAATTAAAACACCTTTTCCTTTATACTTAAACCCTTTATAAATATTTATATTATAAATATCTTTAATTATACACCTATATTAAAAGTTAATAATATTTAAAAGCTTAAAAAATTAATAAAAGGATAAAATATAAACAATTACATAAATAACTATATAAACAACTACGTAAACAATTACATAAACAATTATATAAATAATTATATAAACAACTATTTAAATAACCACTTTATACTAATTTAAATATCTAATTATTTAAAATTAAAACGTTAATATTTAATGTTAATTAAAGCGTATATTTTTATTAATATACTTTTTTAAATTAAATATTATATTAATGGTATAACTTATAAAATTTTTACATATTACACGCTAACCGGCTTTTAATAAAAAAAAGCCATAAATATAACAATTATAACCATTATTACCAATAAATTTTAATAATTAATTTATTATATTAAAGTTTTTTATAAAATAAATATTTCTTAATTTAATATACTTTAATAAACCATAAACATATATATAAAAAAAATATACTTTAAAGCAAATTAAAATTAAAGTTTAACAATTTACTAATATAATATTAAGTTATTATAAATAAAAATTTAAAATAAAATAAATTAAAGGTTTTTTATATAATTTTTAACCTTACTAATTAAAATATATTAATTAATTATCCCTTTTTCATTTAACTAATTTTATTATTAATTATTAAAAATTTTAAATACTATTTAATATAACACTTTCGTTTTATTATTAACGCTAAGCTAACATATAGCCATTATTAAAAAAAAATCTTTTTCTTTTATCCTATTAATTTTATTTCTTTTTTATTATCTCCTTTACATCCTTTTTTATAATTATCCCCTAAATATAATAATAAAAACTTTAAATTCTTACATTTTTTATTTTAATACACACATATAATAATATATTATTTAATTAAAAAAATGAACTTTATAACTTAAAATTTATATTAAAACATCCCCGTTACACGCTTCTAACATAATAAAATATTTAACCGATAAATAAAAAAGGTAATTAACAAATCCTTTTTAAAAATTTATTCTTTATAAAAAACAATTATAAGATTTTTTAAGCTTTAAATACTTTTAATAATAAAAACTTAATTAATATTCTTTTTAATAATAAAATAGAAAAAATAAAAGAAACTATTAATAAAAATAATATTAAAAAAATAGTTAATAATAAAGTTTAAAATAAAAATAAAAATAATAATTAACTTTTATTACCTACTTAAAATTTTATTATATAATATTATTTTCTAATAAATTTTAACTATTATATATACCTATTAATAATAATATTTAATCTTAATATAATACGTTATAATAATATAAAAGATAATTTTTAACATACTTTATATTTAACCTTAAATTTAATTAAAGTTACTAATATTATTACATATAAAAAAATAATTAATAATAACATTTTACTTATTTTAATACCTTTTAATAATAATAATAGCAAAAATAATAAAAATATAAACATAAAACTTATTAATAATTTCATTAAATTAACTAATAAATTTTCCACTTTATAATTTAACACAATTACTAATTAAGTTATATTAATTTTAGTTTATAATTTAATAACTTATAATAATAATAAACAATTTAATATAAATATATTATATTTATTACTAATATATTAAAATATAATAATTTAAATATTAAGGTTTAAAAAAGCACTTATTACATTTATAAATCTTATTAACTTTAATTATTAAGGATAAATATTTTTATAAAATATCTTTTTACTCCTTTAAAATAAAAATAATAATTAATTAAAAAATATTTTAAATTTTCTAAACTAATTATTAATATTAATTAATTAATTTCGTAAATAACTATCCCTTTTAAATATATAATAAATAAAAATTTAATTAAATATAGTTAAAATATTAATTAAATTTTAAGCTTATAAAGTTAAATATTAAGAAAATTAAATATTATAAGCTTAAAAAAAAAGTTAAATAATAAATAATATAAATTAAAAAAACTTATACTTATAATTATTATAAAGCTTACCTTTCTTAATCTTTTAACACTTATTAAAATATTATTATTATTTAATATTTTTAAAGATTTTTATATTAGCTTAATTATTTTTATTAATAAGCCTATAAAACTATATTATATATATTACTAATTAAAATTAATTCATATATTTAATGGCTATTATACTTATTTAAAATCTAATATAATTTTATACTTAAGTAATTTTATTTATTATTACTATAATATAATAACCTATTTTTACTTTAAAATTAAAGATAATATAAATAATATTATATACTTTTATATTAAACAAATATATGGCTTTAAGTAAAATATACATATAAACTTTTATACTTATTAAAATAAAAAGGTATTAACATTATAAATATAAAAATGTTTAATATTTAACAATAATAATAAATAAACTAATAATATTACCTTAAATTTATTATAAAAATAAAATAAGCTTATTATTTAATTAAATATTACATATATTTTAAAATGTATATATATTCTTTATTAAATATATATTATAATTATAAGTTTAACAAAATTTTTAAAAATTTAATCCTTATTAATTTAAGCAAAAGAAATTTAAAAGGATAAAATAAAAATAATATATATTAGCTTAAGTATAAAAACCTTATATATTTAATTAAAAATTAAAAAAATAAATATTATTATATTTATTACATAATTATTATAAATTAAAAAATTATTAATAAAAATATTAATAATAAATTTTTTATTAAACCTATTAAAATTATTATCCCTTTTTATTATACTTATTTAATTTATAATAAGCTTAAAATTAATATATATAATTATAATAAATTTAAATTTAAATAAAATTAATAATATTTTAATGTAAAGCTTATTATAACTATATTATATTTTAGCTTTATTAATAAATTTAAAATATTTTTTAATTTATATAAGTTATTAATAAGCAATTATATTATTCCAATTAACTTTTTTATTATTAAATACTTTTAATTAGGTAATATATTCCTATTAATATTAAGTTTTTATAAATTTAACCTTATAAATATTATTAAGTTTTTTAAAACTTTTAAAATTTTTAATTAAAATATAAATATAAATATTTAAAATATTAAAACTATAATTTACACTTTTATATTATACTTTATAAGTAATATATTATAATAAGTTAAGAATTATAACTTTAAAAATCCTTATATATTTAAGTTTTATTATTATTATTATATTACATATAAAAATAAGCCTAATAAATTTATACTTATATTAAATTTTAATATTATTATATATAAGTAATTTTATTCTTAAATTAAATAAATATAAAATTATATAATTAATAATTTAACTAATAAAAGTTTAAAAGATATTTATAACTTTTAATAAAATATAATAAATATTTACTTATTATTTTAATTTATATCCTTAATACTTAACTTTGTTTTTTTATATTTATTTAATTTTATATATTTAAAATATAATAACTTATTTAATCTTATATATTTTTTTCTTCGTAATAATATCTTAATAAATATAATAATAATAATATATTTTTATAATTTATAAATATAACTATTTCTTTTTAATAAGTATTACTTATAATTACTTAAATATTATTTAATAAGTTATAATATATTTAAACATATTATATAATTTATTATTATATTAACGTT
This sequence comes from Hypoxylon sp. EC38, assembly GCA_002120335.1. NCBI lineage: Eukaryota > Fungi > Ascomycota > Sordariomycetes > Xylariales > Hypoxylaceae > Hypoxylon > Hypoxylon sp. EC38. The sequence goes on from KZ111258.1 coordinate 413,157, forward strand.
CCTTTATAATTAGCTTAAACCTAAATATATTAAACTTACCTTTTATAAAAAAGCAAATATAAACAATAATAATTTAATTAATATTATTATTAAAACATATATTATAATTATAAAAAGCAATATTATTTTTATAAAAACTAAAACCTTAAAAACTAATTATAATAACATAAAAGTTATAATAAAAAAAGCAAAAATACTATTTAACTAGCTTTATATTTTCGTATTTAAATTATTAATTTTATAATTAAATTTAATTATACTTATTTAATTTTATCCTTTTAAAGTATAAGCTTTTAATATTTCTAATAATAATTTTATTAATAAAAAATTAAAACAATTTATTTAATATATAAATAATATAAGCTAATCAAATATTTATATTATTATACATTATATAAATTTTATAAAAAAATATAATTTAATAATTAATTATAATATATTAACTAATAAAAATAAACATAAATATATTAACCATTTAAAATTAATAATACTTATATATAATTAAGTATATATTTAATAACTATATATAAATATTTTAAATAACATATATATAAAACAAATTATTTTAATATTAAATATATTTTATTAATAAAATTTAATACTTAGCTTATAATTTACTTAACCTTTTAAAACATATTTTTTATATAAAACCTTAAGCTTATTACAAAGCTATAAAAATTATATTAAAAATATTTTAACTTATTTAAAAATATATTATTTTATTTAAATAAAAATAAATTAATTAATTTAAAAATAAAAAATATAAAGTTAAATATAATAATATATTTTAATAATAAATATATTAACTTAACCATTATTAACTATATATTAAAGAAATAAGCTTAATAAATAACTTATTTTATATATAATAAAAATCATTTCTTTATAAAAGCTAAAGATTTATTTATTTTATTTATTTTTAACCTTTAATTAACTTATTATTAAAATTATAACTTTTTTAATTATTATTACTTTATAATATAAAAAGTATATAATTAAATTTAATAAACTTAAAAAATTAAATTTAATAAGTTATAAATATTATATAATATTATAAATATAATAATAACTTATAAATAAAATTAATATTACTTATATTTAAATATAATATTTTTAAAAACTACTTTATTTTTAATTAAAGTAATTATATTTAATATTAAAAATTAAATAATTTTACTTATATTAACTATATTTTTTTATTTATTATATATAATATATAACATATTTTTATTATTATTATATCCTTATATTATATTAACGTTTAAAATAAACTATTAAACTTAAAAATTATATACGAACTTAATAATAAACCGCTTATTATTAAAGTTATTATAATTAAACTAACAAAGCTATACTTAATTTTTATTAATAATATTAAAATTATTTATATAAATTAAAGTATAAAATAATTATAAAAATATTAATAAATAATTATTATTAATTTTATATAATTTTCTTTTATATTTTTTAATAAAGTTAAATTATAACCTAAAATATTATAATATAAATATTACTTTTAATAATAAATTACTTATATTATATTTATACTTTAAAATAATTATTATTTTAATAATAATTATAACTTATTAAAATAATTATTATAATAAAAATAATTATTATAATAAAAATAATTATTATAAATTAAATAATTATTATTAATTAAATAATAATCATTAATTAAATAATTATTACATAGTAAATAATATGTTTTTAACTTAAGAATTATTATAAGAATTACAATTTATTGCATAAAAAATCATTATTTATAACCACCCTTTGCCGCTACGGTATGTATGTATCCCCCCACTCTTCCTCGTTTATTATAGTGTAACTTGATTAGGAAAGCTACTAACCTAATAGATTCACATATCAGCTGCTCTTATGATAAATTTTGCGTGCCGTCCAATAACCTCTTGTGACCTTTTCCTTTTATTTTGTTCCTTTTTTCTTTGGTCATTATAGAATCTTAACGTCTCTGCCAGAATAACTTATAGACTACGTACTTTTAGGATTCAACATGGGCCAACCCTCATTTCAGGCGTCGAATGCCATAATATACGTCACCTATGGCATCTTTTTGTACATTTTCTCTCTGATTACCATCACACTCTGATCTCGGCTGACCCTGAATATGCAGATTATTAGGAACAGGCTTGGCCTGGAAGATGAGGAATCAACCCAAGGCTGAATTCCTCGCAGGCAATAGAACCCAGACTGGTTAGAAATCCGAATGAGAGCTAGATGTGCTAACCTTGTTTGCGGCCGTCTATATTCCCTCAGATCCTTCTTCATTCAAGGAACACACACTAATACCCCCGATAGCCTTTCCCTTAGCCCTCAACTTCATTGCTGCCGGTGAGTATAGAATTCGTGGTGCTTAGGCGAGTCGCCTCCCTTTTCGTTTGAGGATCAAGAGCGGTAGCACCTTTATATCAATCCAACCCGGATTCTCTCGTGTCCTAGCATAAGCGAGGAAGATACCAGACCAGCCCGGCCTGATGTGGTAGTCAAGGACCGGAGTATGAGTTGCACAGCTAACAAGTAGGTTTTGTACCCATGTACAACAAAAAATCTCCTCCCTCCGTGCGCCTCTTTTCGAGTTCGTCATGGTTGGTAGGTAGATTGCGGCTCACTACGGGCGCCGAATTGAAGCAGCTCTGGTTGGATCCAACCTTACACTCCTGTCACTAGGAAGTCGTGAGGAGATCCCCATTATCTGTGGAAATGAAGCTGAGACTGTACCGTAATTACTCGATCAAGTTAATGCTTGCGTGGGAAACGTGCTGCCGCTCCGATTTCCTCTCCCCCTCTAGAAAAGAAAATACTAACATTCGTTGCCAAACTCAGCTATGGGTTCGGGCATATTATTCTCATACCCTCAGTTAGCTACCCTCGCTGGCCTCCAAGGCGTCATTGTCTATGCCATTGCATCAGCTGGTCCACTGTTGATCTTCGCTGCTCTTGCACCCATTATCCGAAGGAAATGTCCCGAAGGCTTCGTACTCACGGAATGGACGAGGCAGCGATATGGCGTCGTGACAGCCCTATATCTAGGTGCTCTGACCCTTCTTACACTCTTCTTATACATGGTTGCGGAGCTTTCCGCAATTGGCCAAGTAATTGAGGCCTTGACCGGTTTAGACGGCCTCCCTGTCGTTATCGTTGAGTGCGTCGTAACAACTGTTTATACTTGTAAGTTATGCCTTCGTCATGAGGTTGCCATCAAACTGGATCAGCTTGCTGACGATCGTATGCTAGCCCTCGGAGGTTTCAAGATATCCTTCATCACCGACAATATACAAGGTGCCATGATCTGCTGTCTAATCATTATTGCCACTGTCACTATCGGTGCGAAGACAGAGATCAAGCCGGGCCTAGTTGCCGATTCTGGATTGCTCAATGCGAGCCTTGTAGGATGGCAACTTATATATATTTTACCCGTCGCTATCCTCACCAACGACTTCTTCCTCGCTAACTACTGGTTGCGCGCTTTTGCTTCGAAGACAGACAAAGATCTCTGGGTCGGTGTTTCGGTGGCTATGATCGTCATCTTAATCGTCTTAATCTTGGTCGGTTGCACTGGTTTGATTGCAGTGTGGTCGGGTGCTTTCTCTCCTGATGACGACGGATCCGTTGCATTCTTCCTGCTGCTTGAGCAATTGCCTAATTGGGTTGTTGGCATCGTCATAGTCATGTCGATCTGTTTGAGCACCGCAGCATTCGACAGTTTGCAATCCGCCATGGTATCGTCGGCTTCCAATGACGTCTTTCGCAATCGGTTAAACATCTGGTGGATCCGTGGCGCTGTTGTACTGGTCATCTTCCCGGTGGTAGTGCTCGCGCTGAAAGCGCCGAGTATCTTACAAATCTACTTAATTTCCGACCTTCTATCTGCTGCTACAATTCCAGTGCTCATGCTCGGATTGTCAGAACGCTTCTACTGGTGGCGCGGTTTCGAAGTTCTGGTTGGAGGACTAGGTGGGATTTTGACTGTCTTTATATTTGGCACCATCTACTACGGCGACGCTCAGCTTGGTGGTGAGCTCATTCTCCTTGAGCAAGGATTGTATACCGGGGACTGGGGTGCATTCGGAGCCTTTGTCGCGGCGCCTGTTGGTGGCTTGCTCTGGGGTTTCGGTGCGCTAGCAGTGAGATTGTCAGTTCAGTACACCCAAGCAAAGTTGCAAGGTACGCGATTCGATGCGCTCGACCACCCTACCATAGTGCGACCGGAAGATTCCGATGCTTTGGCGTCGACCAATGAAGAGGTGACTACCACAAAGATCCCTGGCAAGTTCTTCTAGCCTGGGTTTGATTCTGAATGGATGGGGGCCATTGGAGAGGTATTTGTGACTTTCGCGAGGTTATGTTAATAAGAGCGAGAATGGCTAGTGAGATGGTATAGGATTCAGGGTATGGGGAAAGATGGATTGTGTAAAGGTCGCTGATAGGAAGAGGAATGATACGAGCCTATTCTCAGTATTAATTCAACGTGTTGTATTGAATTATGAAGAAAGGGGGCTGAACGACATTGGCTGCGAACTTTAATTTTTTTGCTTGAGATAAAGTACAAGTCCATTATACAATTTTTTTAATCTCGCTTCGGTTTCTTCAAGTCCCCTTCGTTATGTTTTCCCTACTTGATCGGACATGATAGCTTGAAGGTTCTCTACATCTGCCAAATACTCTTCATAGGTCATCTCAGATAACGTGCCCCAGATCTTCCACGGGGCGCTCTCGTATGTCGTCTTGTCCACAACGGCTTGTATAACGAGGTGCTCGATCATGGGGCGGACACGCTGGCTGCCGGCGATCTTGATGCCGCCTTTGGAATCGTCATAGCGCGCTATGCGCTGGATACTGGCTATGCTTACGACAGCCTGCTTAACCATCTTCATGCTGCCGTCGTGAAGGGGCTGGTACCCGACGCGCCCAGTCGGCGATCCGCGGGAAGCGCCACCGCTGGTCGTAACGGACGAGTTCCCATTCGGCGCGTACGCCTCGTGGCCGACTATCGATAGTGGCGGCAAGAGTCTGAAACAGTTCAGGTGTGCAGATACTTCGCAATGTCTCCTTATCGCCGGCAGCCATAGCCTCGGACATTTGGACGTGCAGTGCCTTCGCGGTGGGAATGACGGCTGACTTGTGGAACTTGAACAGCGGCTTGCTGAATATCATTGTGGGTTGAGATAGCATTTTCATCGACATTATTGCCCACAGACTCTGTGCGCGGGCCTTGACGTTAAGCCATAACATGTGGGCGAATTTGCTTGGCTGGCGCGGATATCGCCATAGAGGAGGAGCTACTAAGGTGTCTATAGACGTTGGGCGGAAGTAAGCCTGGTCAGCTATTTATTGCAGAGGGGCGACATTGGCATACATAGAAATATATATATATATATATATAGGGCTCGTGAAGGACTAACTAGGTAGTAATAAGGTCATATTGGCCTGCATTTGCAGGACTTCGTCTTTCTTGAATGATTTAGACTGCGACGTTCTCGACTGCCGAGAACCCCTTCCCCTTGAGCCATATGGTCGTAATGTCGTTATGCTAAAGCTGCGGTGGAGATTGAATAATATAGGCGATGGTGCTCGAGACCGAAAGGAGGAGAGCAGCAAGGGTCGTGAGACGCTTAGTAGGTCGGCCATGGTGTTGGCTTGGTATGGAGTAGAGTTGGAGAAGCAGAGGGGGAGATGGCGACGCGGCCGATCAATAGACTCTCGACTCAGAATTCGGTTTTACCGTATAGACATTGAGCCTCCTATGATGGCGATTCGCAATTGGGAGATCGATATATGAATCCTTGAGGCGGATACTTGACTGGAGGATGATGAGAAATATCCAAGTTGTACCTATCTCGTTCAATGAAAAAAATTAGGTGGGGTCAATTGAAGTCTACCATGTCAGCATGTACATAGGTATCTATCTCAGGCGGGACCCGACTAAAGCTTAGGGTGTTACGTACCTAGTAATATGACCTCACAGGCCACATTGCTCATTACTGTAATCCTCCACTACATACACTACATCTACCACCTACACCTGCATACACACACACACACACACACACACATCCATGGAATATATATATATCCCTTAGGTACCTACTTATAATGCATGTACGACACCGATTTATGCCTTGTATCACTATCTGCTCAATAGCCACTTCCTATGGCCAACTCGACCCGACGACGAGCAATTGACCAGGCACAGCACATATCCGGAGTGGCCATAGCTAACTACATCTTAAGCCATCTCTGGGAGGCCCCTTGAATGGCCAAACCACCGCTCTCCTCCTCCTCCTCCCCCTCCAATTCCAACAACAATGGCACCGATAAACCCCAAGCCCCTATTGTAACCGTATCACTCCTGCAGCCTCGCGTTGCTGTCGCTCTCGGTATTCCTAAGCGTTGGCATCATACTCTCTCAGTCTGTCGTCTGCTGTCGGTTGTGCCTCCCGTTCTCTGGGGAATACGTTTTGCCCTCCGCTTTTTGCTCGCCGATTTCCTACGCGTGTCCGACCTTCGAGACCATGGACGTGATACTACTATTTTCACCTTGAGGTTGACTGAGACGGCCTTGGCCATCATATGGGTATGCTTGTTCTACACCAGTATTCTTGTCGCTGTTATGTTGATCTTCGTCAGTGTTGCGCCTCGGCATATCTCGCCTTCTTCTTTACCGACTGCCTCATGTCACGCTGGCTCATCAATTATACTCCCCAAGCTACCGTCGTGCGCCTTTTCACCATTAGCTGCGCCTTCGCTTACCTCACCTCGTGGATCGTATATCTGACGGGTGGTTCCCAAGACCCAGGCCTTCTATTACCAGCTTGGATCGGCATCGCCACCATATTGACCACCTGCTATCACTTTACCCAACGAAAGATCAAGATACGGAAGGAGACTTTTGCCAGTATCAGTGTCTTCTCCATCGCGAGCTTCATTAGTATGGTAGCTTTACTACTGCATTCACATTCGACTAGAGTTGGACATCAGAACGTACCTTTGGTCGCCCTAACCAAGCGGGTGTGCCAAATCGCGTGGCGAATCGTTTTTAGTGTCCTTGGCGTAACTCGGGATATCGATGGGTTATGAGACGGGTTATGAGACGGGAATATCGTCTTCCCGTGCTTTTCCCAAGTTGGTGTAAATAGGCACCGTGGAAAGATTTGAATTAGGTTGTCATAAATGCAAGAAATCCTAGTGCTTCATTCTATCGATATTGGGGACGCTGTTCGACCTCAAATAGACGCCGGTATGAGACAGGACTTCGATTGGCAGAGGAAGCGGCCTCAAATACGATGGAAAGGAAGAGAAAAAAAAACTCTAACATTAAACAGGAGTTATATCAGCATGCTCCTCTAACTGGTCCTGGATACTTGTGTAGCCGCATTTTGGCTGTAATATGTCCCGTACGTATGGGCTCTCTAATTTTCTACCTTACGCGTAGATTCCCATCTTGGCCTACCTCCTGCGCGCAACCTTCACTTTCATAGTAGATCAGTTCGTAGAAAAACGCGCGGGTAGGAAGTTAACTCAGATGTATACCACACCCACAATCTAGAAGAATGCTGGAGAATGAGCTCGCAAGCTATTGGTCGGTATGTGATATTAAGATATCCCGAACCGACGAGTATAACAATTGCAGTTTATATATATGAAATTTACTTAATATATGCATCAATAACAAGATTTGAACATATGTACCTAGCTCGAGAAGAGGCCGAGATCGGAGAATTGTAAGCACCGCTGCTTACATCTAAGGTTTCCCTTAGGGCAAGGAGCATACATCACACTGTCCTTGTATGTACCTAAATAGATAAGGTTCGCATTCAAGAGCAACACTGAAGCAATAACAACAACAGTGGCAACGGCAGTGGCAGCGGCAGCCTTTCAGGCTTCATCCTTGCGGACGAACTGTCTTTTATTGCTACATCTATTGAAATATATATTTTTGTTTTTTTGTTTCATAGGCCTTGGGAATGGCAACAGTTCGGCTTCGAACGGACCAAGACATTACAGCATGTCTTGATATACTCAAAGCTGTCTATGAGACAAGTAGATATCCTGTAGGAGGGGTTGGGGATCATGCTCTGTATTTCGCTAAAGATGATGACGCCTGGGTTGTCGAGACTGACGGCACCGTTGCTGGTCATATCGCTCTGTCAAAAGCCCGCGCCGAGAATGTTGCTGTGGCTCTATGGCGGCAGCAACACCCCGAGGATAACCAAGTCGCAGTTCTGGGAAGGCTCTTTGTCCATCCTAATAGGCGCAAGTGCGGCTCGGCTAGTAGTCTCATTCACACTGCTGTCGAAGAAGCGCGGAGGAGAGGTCAGCGCCTGCTTATGTTTGCCTTGATCAAGGACCAGGATGCTATTCGCTTGTACCGCAAGCTGGGTTGGCAGCATTATGGCACCACCGTCTTCAAATGGGGACAAGAAAACGAAATGGCCGCCGAGTGCTTTACAAGTCCTGTGCTGTGATGCTCAGGCGTCACTCACCAGGCCTGATGCTCATGACGGATGTTATAGCCGAAGATCAGAGAATTATTTGACGAAAAGTTAGCCCAAGATGGTGGTGTTTGGTTCTCACATCTCTACTTGCTATATTTACGGCTGGTCCCAGTACGCGGGCCAGACAAAAAAAAACATATTCCTGATATCACAGCGGGTATCTACCTGACGCAGTCGTGTAAAGGTTTACAATACTTAGGGGAAAAAAAAAAACAAATAAGTGCTGGTATCAAAGTATAGACGGGATCTCATCAGCTAATTTGAGGTGTGTCATAAATTCGCCATACTTCCATTAGTTCCAGTAGGTCAGGTCACCTTGCAATTTATCACCTATGTGACGAAAAGTACTGAAATACCCCGTATAGGTACTAATTAGAAGAACGAGCCGAAGTACATTTGACATTGTGAACGATACCAACCTTAACCCTGCGACTAAATGAGAGAGGCATGGGCAAGCAAGATAAATGCCCAAGGTGAACTGCGAGTCGGGGTCATTTAACTGACCTTCACAACACACCGCCTTCCACTCCCGACTTCTCTCTCATTTCTACATGCATATGGATTTATTTCTTCCCGATGCCGATAACCAAGTCACTTATCTTATGATGCCTGCAATATAGGCAGTTCTTGACAGTCCTTGTTTGTCCAACGCGATTATAATGACACCACTCTCTTTACGCAATAGTACATTGCCTTTGTTTTCGCTCTACTACGTCAAAAATTTCTTTCGCAACTATATCCCCTCTAAACTGGTGGTGCCGCATGAGATGGCATTTCCTAACAAGACTCCTTGGTCAATCTCGGCAAGTCCTAGCTCTCATAACGTGCAAGGTCTTTCCAGCTCGACGGTTTTGCACCTATTTCCCCAGTCTTTGTCAACCCACACATCGTTCTCCCCCTTTTCCCCTTAAGCACGATGGGGTTTTTAATTATCGCCAATAGTGCTTTCATTATTGGGCGGTGTAGCTCCATCGTCCTTTCATACGGGTATGTTCCAATGCTACTTCTGTCTTGTCTATACCCAAGCTACCATGCATACATCTGTTGCTCCAGTCTCTGATATGCGTTCATTTCGCCCCTTATTGAATTGTTGGCCTGCTTCATGTTGTTGTCTAATTTTATCGCTGACTGACGCGCCGCGTCGCGTCTTCTATGTCTGTTTCTTGATCCTATCACTATTCTGCCTTGGCCTTCCCCCGCCCCTTTCCTCTCTTCTCCCGCGGCAGTGAATTCCTCTACAACCCCGATCCAATCCGATTTGTATCCATCACTCACTTTGACATTCACTCGTCCTCAAACCAATACAATGCCCATTTCTGGCGCCGCCCATCTTTACCTTTCTCTGCTTTGCGCTAACATATGTTATCCCTCTAGTTTTTTTTTTCTGTGTCTCATCTCCTGAGCTACATGCTCTCAGTTGTTCTACACAGAGTGCGAGTATATACTCCCTATTCGTAACATAACCTTCCTCAAGTCGTGAAGACTTGGCGCAGTCTAAACTTGAGCAACATAATGTTAGTACAAAATGTAAGCTTACCGATAAACACTACTTTGCCAACTCTCACTCACCCACAGCAGTACCCATCGCCGAGTCCCAGTTTCTACTCTGGACTATATTGTCAACTGTTACATTTCTATCGGCGAAAATCCGAAACACATCGTTGGGACCGCATTAACAGTCAACATGTTGCAGACAAAATCCAAACACCTTCAGCCTCCATTTGACAACAATACCTACTAGATAACAGAGGGGTCTATTTAACGGAGAGGCATATACCACTTACGATAACACCACATGGTATGTCTATTACGATGGGATCTGGATTAAAATCTGCTAATTGTAAAGTTTAGGTACAAAAGGACGATTATGGCCAACTAGCACTGTGTGCTAGATAGACTGAATCTATCCTAGTCCATGTCCTAATGACGACGGGAACTCTTAAGCTGCCCTAGAAAAGAAAACTACCTGTGTAATCCCTGTGTGTAGAACCTCCCTCCAACCGACGACTGGTTAATCACCGCCGCACTTCCTGCTAACAATTCATTGTGGATTTTCAGAAAAGCAAAGCAAAAGAAGGCAACTATCTCCGTCCGCACACAGACACAATATGTGGCGATATGCGGCTATAACCTATGAGTTCTTCAGCATAAGTTCGACCCTACTGGTTTCGCCCCTGGTCGCCGCCACGAAGTCCGGTCGTTCCAGAGTCGTATCGAGTGGGTGTAGTCTCGATATCATCTTCAGGAGGACGGGGAGTGGCACGAGAAGCACTTCCTGAAGGCGAACCGTACGTCTGATAATACGCCAGAGGTACACCTTGCAAGTAAGGTGTCATCCATGAATAAGGCGTACCAGGATAGTACGTGGTGAACGGACTAACCATGCCAGGTGTCCCCTGAGGGGTAGCAGGAAAGGTTCCGGCGCTAATCTGAGCGTTACCGTGAAATTGGGAACCCTGGAAATGGCTAGGGGTTCCTTGATACTGGGTGGGGTACTGGTTAGGAGTACCTTGGAATTGGGTAGGTGTTCCTTGGTATTGACCATAGGGGACAGTATTGGTGGCATAGTTCTGGCCTGCCGGAGGCATGAATGCATAAGATGCAGTTCGAGGACGAGAAACTCGGGCAGATGCAGATGGAATTGTTCCTGCACTGGCGGCCGAGGCTAGTAGGCTGCTTGCAGATGCCTGTTGCGAATCGTGGGACGGAGTAGCAGGCTCGGCGACAGACTCGGTTGCCTGCGTGGATGTCTGAGCGGTTGTCCCTTTATGTTGATCCTCAACGCTTTGGTCCTGCGACGAAGCATTGGCTACGTTTATGTACCTGGAATAGGCGACTTCTTGTGGGCGTCGAGGTGCGCTTTGAGGCTCCCGGCAGTTCTTGCGCTCTACTCGGAGTACACTTCCGCACAGGTCTCGTCCATTCTACGGCACATCAGTTGGCTTGAAACCAAATTAAAAGTGTTGCAAACTTACCAGGTTTTGGACCGCGACGTCTGCCAGGTCGGGTCGAGAAAATTCGACGAATCCGAAGGCAATAGTGTAAGGACGGCCTAAAACGGAGATCAGTTAGCTCCGTTTCTTTCAGTCTTTAGCATTCAGAAACCACAAACCAGGCTGAGCGTCCTTATAGACCACCTTCACATGCGCAACGTCACCAATCTCCTCAACGAGATTACGGAGGAGTTCTTCAAGATTCTTCTCGCCAGCGGGGAGATTCCCCACGAAAATGGTTCGGCGATCGACGTCGTATCGCTTCAACCACTCCTCGTCTCGGTCGACTTTAGGACCCAAGACTTTCTTCAGATCATACGCTATGACCCGGTATTTCGGGTGATGGCGATATGCCTAGAGCCCTGTTAATAACCGCATATAATACTCTGATAGCAAGAAGTTACTTACAGCAATCACATCTCGAGATGGATCGAATGAGGCATACTCGATCAGCACGCCGGCCTTGATACGCATGGCGTCTTGAACAGAGATAGGTAAGATTTCGCACGTCTCGATCTCTCCGAAACCGGCCATCTGAACGCGGGCTTCATTGACGGTGACGTCGTCTCCCTCGGCATGGTAGATGACAAAACTGCCTACAAGCGAGTCAGTAGATGCATCTTTCACTACTACAGAGGTGATTACATACGGTTTGCCCTAACCATCTCGGTACGACATGGGCGTCCTTCGATCAACGTTCCACGTGCTTGAGTCATGGCATTGTGAGCGTCCTCCTCTTTCTGGTCTTCGAATTAGCTAAACTCAAAGGCGGGTTCGTGCAATGCTACTTACAGTGTACTGGCAGAAAGCAAACGGCATGTTTCGCTGATCACGTCGAATCTTAACGAAAACAATGCCATATTGGCTGAAGACGCGAGTCAACTCTGCCTCGAGACGAGAATCTCGGACACAGTCCGGAAGGCTAATTGAGAGGTTAGACTCAAATCAATTATCAAAAGGAATGGTATTATTGGGAACGTACTTGGCGACAAAGACACAAGCCGTCGCCGGATAGAAGGATTGGGCATCCACGTTACCAACTAGAGCTCTTGTACCCGTGTTTGAATGACGAACTCGCTGAATAGCCACAGGCTGCATGCTGGGAATAACTCCCTGCATGTTCGAGCCGTACGCTGAAGCGAGCAACGGTGTCGATGCCTGCTTCTTCAAACCGAATGCAGGGGGAGCAAGTGCCGGGTTCGGAGCTTGCATTGTAATGCCAGATGTTAAGGGGGCCGACGGGTGGTGCTGACTTCGGCCGGGCGAGGTGAAGACATCGCCGTCTTCGGTGGCAAGACTGTTCAGGCGAAAGGATGCGCCGTCGCTTCAGTGGAAATTATTAGCTGGACACTTCTAACGTGAGCAATATTTCAAGGACATACTGGTTACCGGTGCCACGCTGCTGTTGCGTGAAGGCGGGCTGGCCAACGCCATTACGAATCACAGTGATGTTACGGGTGCCACGGCTGTTACGGGCGTCGTAGCCGTTACGAGCCTGACAGGACGTAGCCGCCGTGGGCGAGTCGTCAAGATGAAGGTCTTCAAGCGAGACGCTGAGGCGCACACCTCCTCCTATAGCAAGCCGTCAGTGTAAGGGCCATTTGAACAAGAGCAGTTGCTTGGCGCATGTGTGGCCTGTGGCAAACGAACGTACCTTGATCCGACTTGGATCCTGGAGACTTGGGAGCCTCACGGGCTGCAGCGCCAAGATTGGCCGACTGCTTCTTGCGTAAGGACATTGCAGGGTGGGAGATGGAGTATGATGCAATAAGTTCTTGCACAGCCTGCGAAAAAGGATACCAGTCAATATCGAAACTGGGACATGATAAACAAGAGCAAACGAAAGATTATCTATGATAATATCTTGCGTAATGTGCAAGGTTCGCCAACTGCAAAGCTCCTAAAGGAGAGGTCTTGCGACAACATTCGATATGCATAAAAAGAAATGAGGAAAGCCCAAAACGCCAAGTAGAAGAAGGATCGTCCAACTAGAAAAATGAGTGACACATCTTTGGGATGATGATACCATGGCTTTAGCAAGGAGCCACTGAGCCTTCAGATTTAGGAAGTGCCAAAGAAAAGAGGGGTTACATTCGACGCTTATCATGAGGCATTGGGATGCAAAGCAGGACGGCAATGGAAGAACTAGACTTACTATTACACCGGAGCCGGAGTGGCAGTGAGTGGACAGTCAACGAGGAAGTCTCAGATGACAGGTTGTTCTACATTTGATAGAGTCAGCATGCGATTCTGGGATGAAGATGACTAGGGGAGGTCGATACAGGAAGAACGGGCCCGTTAGTGTGGCATGAAATTGCAAGGAACGTGTCCCAGAAAAGTAAGAAGGATCTTGAGGAAAGGGAGAAGAACGGCGCGACGAAAATGAGGAAGGATATCGGGGGATATGACGGCGACGGTGAAAAGCTCACTACTACGTCTTGGATCAGAGACGACGCAACCGGAACCCAGGGGACATGAAGATAATATGATGACGACTAGGCGAAGAGCTTAAAGGACACGACGAACTTACCAAGAGGATAGAGGATGTGGTGGGTGGTGTTAGATGAAGTGTAGTTATTGTTCTTGTTGTTGGTTGGGTTGAGGTTGTCAGAGAAGAAATGATCAACAAGATTTGACGAAGAGGATTTCGGATTTCAGATTTCGGATTGGAAGGAGTTGAGTTGAATTGAGTGGAGATGGGCTGAGTTGAGTTAAAATGTATGAAATAGGAGAGGGAGTTGGTGATGGATGATTTAGACAACACTTACTGCTATGGCAACTGGATTGACCCTAAAGTCGCGTTTCTGGGAAGAGGCTAGAGCTCTTGCGTGCACTGTCAACTGAGAAGATTCACCTGATATGGGCCTCTCAAATTACACGAATGCGCATAACTAAATATTACTTGATGTTGCACTGTCATCCTTTGGCTGATGCCTTGTATGACCAAGATTAAATCTCTCGAAGACGGAACACGAGTTGGTAGCGGCAGGAGATCTACGGTTCCGGAAGAGAAAACAAGATGGAAAGGGAAGGAAGAAGGAAATAAAAGGAAGATGTTATCGCGTCGATGCTTCCAAGGAACCCGATGTAATGCAACGGATTTCAAGACTGAAGCAGAGGCGACGGATGATTTTATTTTACTAACAGTACACTCCGCTACATGCCTAGATAGGGTACATACATGTAGTATGTACATATGTATGTAGAGCTCGTCTCGAACGCAACTACTTCGAATGGACTTGGATGTCAATTTTCGGTAGGGAAGCCACGCCGTTGCGGTATCTTCTAAGGAGGGAAGGAGAAGATACCACTACCCCAAGGTTCATACTATGTAGGTACATAATGTCTACCTACCCTAAGGAAATGGCACCTCGCGTTAATCCCGTTGGGCAAACACACACATGCCTGTCCCTAGCAGTGGCACTGGCAGTGGCAGTTCCACGTTCATTTGCATGCCTCTTCCCTTCTAGACCAACCAATTCTATGACGGGCCTTGAGGCAGGTGGAAGCCGGCCTGATGGAATCCAACGCACATGACTCACCTACCGGTAGCAGGTTGTTATCGCCCAAAATATTTTGCACAGAGCCTGATATTTCTAACCTAGGGTAACGCATACCATAATTTTGATACTTGGGTTTTCCTACTACGTACATACAATACATCTACATTAGGTGCATTATCTACATAGGCGTATACGTATTTGGAACGGCAGTTGCAATTGGCGAAAGGCGAGGAAGTACTACATACCTAGGTATGTATGTAAACTACATGTAGATCTAATGGAAACGTATATGGGCAAAGACCTACAATGCGGTCTCTCAATTTCTCTACTCCCTGCTTCTAATACTCTTTCTGAAGCTGGACAAGAAAACAAGGCACAAAGCTACCCTAGATTATCACTGACGGCCGCCACATATGTATATAGTTAACACACATGACTGCAGCTGAGTCAGTGTGCCTTTTCAATGCTCCTTTAGAATATCATAAGGAATAAATCATAAGGAATAAATATCATACCTCCGTACTACTTCTTAGACCCAACTAAGCAAATCGTGTATCTTCGCTTGGGTCATGCTTTGGAAACTTACTATCCCGTCAGTGACTTCTATAACATGACTTAACTAGAATATCTATAAATCCCAGATGTCTGGTGCGTACATTTTCATATGTGACACGAGCTGATCTTAATCCACAGTTATTTTCCCTCAAATCTAAACCGCCGTTCTATGCAAGGTATGCTAGTTATCAGACCAGCCCAGAACAGATGCCCACATATTCAGCATAATAATACTTCGCCTTGTGGTCGATACCGAGGAGATCCAGTCGTAACTTTGTGCCACCCATAAGGTATGAATACCTATGTACTTGACTTGTAACTCCCGTCTAGCAAAATAATCACTTATTGCTTTAAGTTTAAAGTTAGCATTACCCGAGTTTTACGAGGGCTATTGTGTCGAATTGAAGAAGCTTATCAAGAATTTCCTATCGCGGGAATCTTAGGTATCGATCACTTTGAAAATTTCGAGATGTGGCAGTGCCGAGCTATAGCAGGAGCTATAGCAGGAGCTATGGCAGGAGCTATGGCAGGTGTGGCAGGTGTGGCAGGTATGGTAGGCGTGATAAGAGTGATAAGGGTAAAAAAAAATGAAAATAAAAAAAATAGAAAAATAAAAATAAAATAAAATAAAATAAATAAATAAATAAATAAAATAAAATAAATAAAATAAATAAAATAAATAAAATAAATAAAATAAATAAAATAAATAAAATAAATAAAATAAATAAAATAAATAAAATAAATAAAAATTATTATATAAAACCTTATTTAAAGTAAATTAAAATGTTAATAATTATATAATTTTACGATTTATTTTCGAAATATTAAATATTAAAAAAAAATAACCTTATATATTAAAATAATTGCTTAATTTTTAATAAATATATATTAATATAATGGTAAAGTTTTTATATTAAATAACTTAAAGTTTAAAGTTTAAATTATATATAAAGTAAAAAAAATTAATAATAATAAAAAAGGTAATAATAAAAGTAATAATAAAAGGTAATAATAAAAAGTAATAATAAAAAGTAATAATAAAAAGTAATAATAAAAAATAAAAAAATAAATTTTTTATAAGTAATTATTTTTATTTTATAAAATTATTATTTTTAATTTTAATAATAAATATATACAAAATAATTTTACTTTATTTAAAATTATTTTTATAATTTATATATTTTTATTACGGTAAACTTTATTTATTTAATAAATACTTTATAATAATATAATTTTTATAAAAGTTTTAAAAATAATTTAAACTTTATTAAAAATATTATAAAAGTATTAAATAACTTTAATTTTTTAATAAATTTAATTATAAATATTATATATAATTATAATTTAAGTTAAAATATAAGTAATTAAAATATATAACCTTATAATTAATATTTATAAAGTTAATTAAATATAAAGCTAATATTTAATTTAAAGTAAATAAAGTTAAATAGTAATAAATAAATAATAATTTTAATAATTATTAAAATAAAAATTTAAATACTTTAAATAGCTTTTTATTTATATAAAAATAAGTAATAATAAATATAAAGCGTTATTATTTAAGCTATTTTTTTATTAATTAAGTTACTTTTTTATTAAGTTTTTAAATTTAACGAAATAAAAGCTTATATTTACTATCTTATATTATTCGTATTTTTATTAATATTTTTTTATACTTTAAACTATAATAACTTTAAATATAAATGTCATATTAAAAATAATATAAATGTTTTTATAGCTTAAATTAAAGACTTTATTTTAATATTAATTTTATTTAAATATATTTTATATTTATTTAATAATTTAACTATTTATTATAAGTTTAATAAAATAATATATAATCGTTATATTTTACGTAAAGTTTTAACGTTAACCTTTTAAGTTTAATTTTTACTTATTTAAGTTTTACACGTAAATAATTTTTATATTAAAATAAAGCTTTTAATTTAAGCTATAAAAATATTTAAATTATCTTTTAATATAATATTTATATTTAAAGTTATTATAGTTTAAAGTATAAAAAAATATTAATAAAAACACGAATAATATAAAGTGGTAAATATAAGATTTTAATTCGTTAAATTTAAAAAGTAATAAAAAATATAGCTTAGTTAATAAAAGGTTAACTTAAATAATAATACTTTAAATATAATATATAATTATTAAAGATTTTTTTAATTTATTTTATTAAAATAAAAATAAAATAACCCATTTAATTATTATTTTTAATAATTTATAAAATATAAACTTTTTTTAAGAAAAGTTAAATAATTAATAAAGCTATTTTAAAATTTTATAAAATTAACTTTTATAAGGTTAATTAAAAGGATATATTAAATATAAATAAACTTATATATAAGGTTTATTTATAAAAAAAGCTTTTATTAAATTTTAAAGTATATAATTTTTATTAATTATAAATTTATTATTAAGTTTTTAAAGTATATTTTAAATTTAAATAATTAAAATAAGTTAAAAGTATTTAAAAAAGCTTTAAAAGGAAAAAAAGGAAAAGAAATAATATTTTAACTTTTAATAAAAAAGCCTTTTTAAAAATAATAAATTAAATAAATAAAACTTAAATAATTTTAACTAAAAGGTTTTTATATTAAAGGATTTAAAAATAATTAATAAGTATTAAATAAATAAGGTTTATTAATAGCTTAATAAAAGATAATATATTATATAATAGTTAATATAATTATAATTAAAAAAGTTATATTTAATATAAAAAAGGAAAATTTAACTAAAGTAAAAGCACTTTTAAATATTATAAATATAACATATATAAGGTTATACACGTTTATTTAATTAGCTACGTATAATTATATATTATAATATTAATAATAAAGTAATTAATAAAAACCTAATAAATAATTAATAAAATTTTCTCGCGTAATAATTAAATAAAACTTTATTTTATTTTTATTTTAAGCTTTAAACCTTAATAACTTTACGAATTTTTATTAAATGAAAATAAAAATTAATTTATTATTTAAAAGTTTTAAATATATAATAATATAATATTTATAAGTTAAAATATTAAAGGTTAATTAAAAAGGATATTTTAAAAAAACTATTAAATTAATAAAGCTATTAAAGCTTTAAGTTATTAAAGTTATTAAAGCTTTAAAGTTTAAAAAGTTATAAAAGCTTTGAAATAAATAATATTTAATACTTTTTTTAATTTTTTATTTTAAAACTTTAAAAAGGTTATAATTAGTTAAAAAAGTAAATTTTAATTCGATTAAAAAAGAATATACGTAATTAATATTTTTATTTAAAAATATTAAAAACTTTAAAAAAATCGAATTTAAAAGGTATATAATTATAATTACGTATAAATTATAATATATAATTGTAGTTATATAGTAGTAAAAATTATAAAATTAAAACTAAAAGTTTAGGTTTAAATTTTACGTAAAGTAAAGAAAAATTAAAAGAAATTAAAAGAAATTAAAATAATATAAAAAAAGTATTTTTAAAAGTATTAAAATAAAAATATATTTAAAAGTTATAAATTTAATTTTTAAATAGGATTTTACCTATTTTTCTTACATTATTTTTATTTCCTTTATTTATTAAAATTTAAAACTTAGTTTAAAACCTTTATAACTAACCTTTTATAACGAAAAGCTTTTAAAGATTTTTTTTAAAAAACAATCTTTTAAAATTAAGTTTAAATAAAAAATAAAAAAAGTTTTAAAAGTTTTAATAAATAAACAATTATTAAGTTATATTTTAAATTTTAACAATTAAAGAAAAAAAGGAAAAAAAGGAATTATTTTATTTATTTATTTATTTATTTATTTATTTATTTATTTATTTATTTA